>CAJQZM010037302.1:0-28357 GCA_907164665.1 Colias nastes | reverse complement strand
TAAAACATATAATATGTATTTTTTTTATTGCAAATTTTTAAGCATTAACCTATCATTTAGTGTGTATTTTTTATTTTTTTTAACTCTGTTGTAAGAACTAGAAATTCGACGCCATATACGCATAAAATTTCATCAAAGTAAGGCTATTTTAACTTAGATGTTCTTTGAATTTTTCAATAAAAGTACATAAATTGCCTCGAACATATTTTAGGATGTCTCAGTGTCTTTACTGTAGTATATTTTATAAGAAAACTTCTTCTATTAAATTCCGTGTAAAATACAAAGACACGAACGTCCCGCATGGAAAAAATTGAAACACGCCTTAGGTTATTGGCTATTAAACAAACTGGACAATGAATATCAATAAATTGTCTCGAACGTATTTTAGATATTGAATGAATCTTTAATTTAAGATAACATCACACATTGTTACTAATTTAGTTTTGTTAAACGAGCGTCTAAAGAATTACAGAAACAAGTAAAAATCACTCTAAAATCGATAAGGACTCTTAAATGAATATTTTCTCAGTGTCATTAAATACACACTGGTCTGAAGCCAAGTGCTACTTTGATGGCATCCTTGACCTAATATTAATTTTACGCTCATTTTCATAGCATGCGCCTGCGCATATTTCCTATGATTTACATGTCATAATTTAAAAATAGTAATTAGAGCTTCTGCTAGAATGTAAACATGACGTGAAGGCCACATTGCTCGCTATTACCCAAAATCTAGATTTAGTAGGTATGTATAATACCTAACGTTTTCTTTCAAACGAATTCAGAATAATACTTTGTCAAAATATCTATAAGTAAATGAACATTGCAATTGCTATAATATAGTTATTTCATTAAATAACTGCACTTAGAGGCTAATTTAAACGCAAGATGTTAATAAATTAAAACCGCCGTAGTAATTGTATGAAATTCGAAAAGAAAACACAACATGAGCTGCAAGCGTAACCTAAATGCATATTACCTCCATTGTGCTGGATGCAATTATTTTAAAACCGAAATATTGAGTGTATTCTCTCGGAGAGAGAATTTCTAGCCGGCTGTCGTCAAGGCGAATTGTATGATGCTTTTTATTAATACTGTCTGTTAGCATTATGACAAACATGCAGGGACGGGCCGGGTCAGGAATGCGGCCTACCTGCGCGGGACCACCGCTAATCATTTTAGCTTTATTATCATACCAATAACGCTTCATTACTACTTTTAAATTTATGTCGTGTTTACTTGCAGTGCCGTATCTTGTGATTTCACTGTCAATGTTAATTAATGCTTCGAATCTGTCTTGATTTAGAGCTTTGAAAGCATTATTTATACGGCATGACGATGTTTATGTAAAGTCCATTTCAAGAAAGAAGTCCCGCGGACAATTATGGAACTAATTTAACAGATGGGGAGATCGGCCAATACATTACATATATCAATTTTTTTATCTAAATATTCGAGTCGCAGTAGTTTATAAAATGAAATTAAATGAACGATACATAATTTCCCTCACAGATTTCCCACATTTAACCCTGCCAACATAATTACGCGCGCATACAGCGCTGCGTCTGCGAGACATCTTTCTTGAAATGGACTTTATCAAATAATTTATTTTACTATGACCTAGCTCAACCAACAAAGTACTTCCAGCCAATTTTTAATAAAATCCATCTCGTTCGTAAACATAATTAAAATAGACCCACAAATGATAACCATTAATAAAAGCTTGGCATCGATTTCGATTACATAATCGTGGACATCCACGACATAAATAACACATTAGTATATGAATTTAATTAGGTCGCTAAATCTGGTTGCCGTAAAAATGCTGGGGGCCACCTGGCGACGTCCTGTCAATTGTGGTACCGCTATCACTTATACTGTAATACATTACAAATGTTTTAATAATACATTACAAATGTTTTAATCCATACGTCAGAGGCGACGAAGCGTGATGGACAATGCCCGCAGTACGTTTTGTTCGTTAGATTTCTATATTTTATATGTTTTCTATTGTCGGAATATTTTAGTCTGCTGTCTTTAGTGTTGTGTTATTTAGTGATTTTAAATCCCTTTACATTAGAATATATTTACTTAAAGGAACATATTAAAATTCTATTTTTATTCTTCCCTTTGTATGTATTTGAAAATTGTAGGTATATGGATGCAATAAAAAACGGTTTTATTCTTAACTAGGTTTCCGCCCGCGGCTTCGCCCGCGCAGTCAAAGAAAAACCCGCATAGTTCCCGTTCCCGTGGGATTTCCGGGATTGCGTCATTTTCCCGGGATAAAAAGTAGCCTATGTCCTTTCTCGGGTATCAAAATATCTCCATACCAAATTTCATGAAAATTTAGGTTCTTTTTTAGGTTCAGTAGTTTAGGCGTGATTGAGTAACAGACAGACAGACAGAGTTACTTTCGCATTTATAATACCTATTAGTATGGATAGTTTAACTTTGTGTTAACATTGAGTTATTTAATGTGTGTCGTAGGTACCTACCTGTTGACTGCAGAAAAGTGATCCTTCAATTTTCGTGTCACCCGGATCAAATACGTGGCATTCCAGAAATTCTGCGCATGAACTACTAAAATCATATCGATACCCAAATCGAAATAATGTAACCCATTTGTTGGATTACGAGCAAAAAGCAAAAAGTTACCTGCCAATCTCGTACGTACAATCTGACAGTTCAAACGGATTTTCAGTTACGATTGAGAGAAAAGGCTGGTAAATTAGAAGCAGTTAATATTCCGGTTAGACCACCCACCAGTGCTGGCCGCGCTGTCCATCAATGTCACTTCGTACCAAGAACAAAAAATATCCGTCATTCTTGCATTTGTCCATAAACTAGAACTGATTAATTTTTTATGGCCACTTTATGGCATGCAGCACTTTTGGTAACGCTGTGGTATATTATGTTAAGCGGTTATAAATCTTAATAAAAAATAATTGACTAGTACTTTATGTTAATTCAAAACTGACGTTGTCTGACTTAATTTTCTACATTAAACGCTTAATTGGCATGGATTGAAAACAACATTGTTTGTACAAGTGTAGAGTGAAATTGAGATATTGTATCCGCATGAAAAACCTTGAAATATAATTACCACAAGAAAAATCTTCGAAACATTTTAACTTTATTATATTAAAATAATAAAAAAATTCATAGAATTAGATGTCCTTTTTCGATAGAATACCTCGAAGTAATAGCCGCATAATGATCTTAAATATCAAAGAAATATAACAAGAGTTTCAAAGGACCGCAAAGGAGACTTGAACTTTGTTTACACGTGAAGCAAATATGATGGCAGAATGCTTAATGAGTGTTGTAAATATAAGCAGAACAGAATCTGAAGTCTAATTAGTTAAAACAAAGCATTTGGATAGAATGACACAAATGCCTCCGGCTGGAGCTAATGAGGCACCTTCGATTAATCCGTTTTGATTGTTTGCGTGGGCCTGCAGTACACTTCTATACAGCTATATTTGATTCTTTAAATAAATATATTATTAAATTCCATCATTATACTGATATTTCGTTTCATGGTGCCATGGTGAGAAGGTGATTTTTGGTTTTGCAAAAATATTAAAAACAACTCTTATACTATGGCCTTCATTATCAGCTTGAATTTTCGAATGGATTGCCTATGGCATATTTAACCTTAGATGACGAATGTAATATGTATATATACTTACGACCTTATAGTGAATTCATAATTTTAAAAAGTATTAAACAAATAAATCTCTTAAACCCATTGCAGCCTCTCAAATTTGAAAAATAAATTTAAAATGACTCACACGCCACTAACTCATAGATAAACTGAGATGTCAGTATTAAAAATGATAAAGGTCACCTTGTAATAATGAGGTTTTGAAGGTTTTTAATTTTTAATTATAAAAACTCGATGCTTTGTAATTCTAAACTACCTGTTAACTTTTTCTTTAAGTTAAAAATAGACAGCACAATTTAAACTTTTTATAATTTTTACACTTTGGTACTTAACTTTTATTTTTCAAAGATTAAATCGATTGAAAAGTATTGCATGTGGCATTACCATAAAATGTTTTATCTGGGTTAGTAACGTTAGCAATAAGTTAATGCCACTTCGGCTAACGATGTTCAACCGCGGTAAATTATATTCATAATGAATGGTAATAAGAACGATTTCTATTAGAAATTGTTAAATAGTATTGACTTTCTTTTATTTCATGATCAATTTCGACGTGAGTTAGTTCTTTGCAATTGTTATTAACTTTCTGAAATATAAACTTGTAATAATTGCATGAGAATTAACAGATTGATATTGATGATTGAATATGTTTTATATTTGTATTAATAGGCAGTTTTATGTTTATTGTTTTGGAAAGTTTAGTTACCATAGGGAACGCTATACGATATCATAAATATAACACATGAATCATGATATTCGTAAACTTGATCTTTAGTAAAATGGAAAATTTAACTAATGTTTACCACTAAACTCAATCATATTAAACTAGCAAATCAATTATCTAGGTTTGGTCGCTCATCTAATTTTTCGTGAGAAATGATTACTTTTTAAATCTAAATTTAATTGTTGGAGTAGTGTGTCGTGACTAAAAGCCGAATGACTTATAATGACCACGGAGGCCAGACTATTAACAACGTCAATTGAGTAATTTGTTAGCCGCACTCAAAGAACGCCGATGTCAGCTAATTAGTAGTATTATTTGATTGAAATTAGCTACATTTATTATAATTGAACCTTTTATATTCTCAATAGCCCCGGGCAATACGATATCTTCAAAGCCCCGTAATTAATCGCCCATTATTAATAATCTGTACGCCATAAATAACAATGTAAAAGGAGAATTATGAGACAAAATTGCCAAGAGGAATGTGATTTGTTATATTTTATAATCACATAAATTATTTTGCGGATTGTTTTTTTCCATCGATTGCTGTATTTTATTTGCCCGAAGCGGTGTTTTAGAAGCGGACGATATTCGCAGATTACAATTGAGACCCGTTAAATAAAATTCTATTTCTCATTTACAGTACACTTGTTTCAAAAAAGCTCCGATCCAGTTATAATATCAAATGTCGCGGTTGACATCGCACGCGCAGTAACGGTTGGATGTTATTTACCGCTTAAATTAACTGTTATTTTGTGAAATTCATTTTCACCAGTCATTTAAATATCATGCATAATACAGTACCATAGCTTTCCGTATTCTTTATGAGCTAAAAACTGGTGAATACAATGTATCTTTCTTAACTCAATATTTATCTTTTTTAATGCATTGGATTATAATCTAATTACACCTTTAATTTCTTTAAATATTCTTCAATATAAAATCTACATTTTGTTATTCTGTTTTCATCTGTAGGTTTGTGTAATTAAATACGAAATTTATTTACAAATACAGGCAGCAAAATGTTAAAGAATAAAAACACAAATATTGACAGTAACGAATACAATCTGGTTAATTAGTTATTTGTGTTGTTATTTGCTAATGGATTTGAGATTGTGCAAAGTGCATTGACTGTCTGAACAATAAATGCATTCTTATCGCTGACTTCGTATCAGCAATGACAACTACAAGACTTAGGAAGGCCGTGATAACGCTCTCTTAGAAAAGAAACTGTTTTCTTTTAATATAATTACGAAAAGTATAGTTTTAATATATAAAACTAATTCAGATATTATAAAACAGGTAATAAAAATTCAGAATATGAAAACAAATATCAACTTATGATTCTTTGTCTCATTAAATAGTCTCAAAAAATACATGCCAGCTAAATATGGAACCTTAAATTGAGCTTGGTAAATAATTATTTATAAAAGCGTTTACCCCAAAAGACCTTGGTATAATATTAAAAATTTAATATGTTCAGTCATTTACGTTGAATCTTTTGTATATTAAATATGGTAAAGTATAATTTATCATAAACTTATCTCGATTCAATCTTAAGTTGTTGTTCGTAACTTTTTGTCGTGTTTTAATTTTATAAAAAAGCTATGTATTAACTAAAATTTAGCAGTAACTATGATTATAATAATTGTAAAAAATAAGACGAGGAAAGTTGTCTGGCATTATACTTATATGGTCATTACCCTGATTTCGTCACATACCTGTTTGATGACAATGATTTTGGCCCATGAGCGATCAACGACACACTTGTCATGCATCACACGTAACTTGGCAACTATAAAATTGTATTTAAATGTAAAATTATTTTTTTATTTGCGTCTATTATTATGACTGTGTTAAATCCTTGTTACTTCATTTGTGTGCGGATAATTAAATCTCTCTATATTTTCTTAATTTTATTTTAAATTGTAAATATTAAAGCAGCTAATTTTCTATTCAATAATAAGTTACAGAATCTAAATATAAGTTTCTTAAGTTATCATTACTCATTATATTAATTCTAATCTCTTGTAGATAGCAGCGTAAAAACTGACATGTTACATCTATTACACATTAAAAAACAATATGACGTAACGATTTATTATTTTTAAGTGACCACAGCTTGGTATCAAAGGAATGCGTTATCTGTGTAGAACAACAAGATAATACACAGCCGTGACAACTTACTCTACCCTATGTAAACATAGCTTATTGTAATCTATAAGTTTCAATACAAAATATGTACCTACTGACCATGTTTTTAAAATATACCTATATCTAAGTAGGTCCTACATTCCGTCCGCGCTTTCGCTCGCGTTTTCAAATAAAAACCCGCATAGTTCCCGTTCCTGCGGGATTTCCGAGATAAAAAGTAGCTTATATCGTATTCTGGGTCTTTAGCTCCCTACATACCAAATTTCATTGTAATTGGTTCAGTAGTATTTGCGTGAAAGAGTAACTTCCATCCTTACAAACTTTCGAATTTATAATATGAGTTTTCACATTTATTTATTGAACCAATTTCTTTATAAAAAGTCATATTTAATAGTCGGATGTAAATAAATGAATGCAGGATAGGTATTACAGTCTGATCTTGATGAATAAGGAAATGAGCATTCTAAGGCCATTTATACGGACACTACTTCAAAACCTAACAGTTTTATTGGGCCAAGGTGACGCGCGTACTACGAATTCAGTATTTTGAAAACAATCGTATTTTTTTACTAAACTGCATGTATTTTGAATATTCTTATAAATATAGGAAAACCTTTCCATGTAGGTATAATACAATATCTTATTTGATTTTCGTATCAAAATTTGCAACTAAAAATATATAATAAACAAAATTATTTTCTATAACATCTCAGTTAAATTAAGGCCAATAAAGGCTTTTAAACAAATCAATCAAGACAGTCTCACAATCAATCTTAAGAAAAATTTAAGAGTATAAAGCAATGGTACATTCGAACGGTTCTTCGAGCGATTTTGAGGTCACGTCCGATGAATAATGCGCCCGAGACATTAGCGGTCATTATATGCAAATAATATTACACATTTACCGCGTGTTCTGTACTTATAAACCCTGTATATGTTAAGCAAATTCGTCTTATAAAACCTTAAACTTCATATTATAGTTTTTTTTTAATTGATAGGTATTACAGATCCGTTTGTACTTTGTAGGTAATTTGAAGAATGAGGCAATTAAAAAAACTCGCATTGATGGAATATCCAAGGAATGTTACACGTGATATGTTAATAGCTATGGCAATTTAATTATGATATGATCTTCATATTATTCAGCACAATCTAAGATCTAAAAAACAACAGCATAAGGAACATAACGAATTTATTACCAACATCATGCCAAACCTGTTTAATTAAATCATATAACCAAAAATTCACCAAAGCAAACAGCTAAGCATTTAAAATCAACATGAAAACATCGTGTATAACGTAACATGACATTCTCTAATTAATAACCCGCGACAACATAGACAAGTTAAAATCTCATTGGATTGGATAAAATTATTGAATAGCGGACGCAGCCTCAATGGCATGGATATTTTATTCTCCCGTGGGCGAGGAGTGGGCTCCAATTTGTCCGCAGTTTTTAATTAGTATGGATGTGAGAGAAAACGAATTGTTATGCTTGCAGTAGTGCGGCTCGAGTTGTTTGACGCGAGTAGGTACTCAATTTTATATATTCGAGTGACTTGCGACTTAATGGTATAGGTTTATTGGTATGTAGTCTCTAAATTTGATCGCGAATGTTTCAAATTGGTAAGAACTAGAAGTAGATAAGCATTCATTAAAATTAATTCTAAACGACGATTAAAAGATACATATTGAGATGTTTCAGACGTTGTCGATTATTAATTAGATCTTGAAATATACTCAAATTAAACATAATATTTATAACGCGATTATTTGAGATGATCCTATATATAAATACCTACTACAACTGCTGAAATAACGATAATGGACAAAACATAGGAATTATGTCGTAAATTCTCAAAGGACGTCCACGATATTATGCTAATATAATATAACCGCGTATTAAGTTGACAATAACGTGGCATCATCTTTAATATCACCATAACGGCTACATTTTAGCTAAGATCGCTGTGGTCCGGGCCCGTTTAAGGATAGGGTTACCATTCGTACACGTGAATACGGTTTATGATTTAAAAAATTGTCCAAATAAAACAAAAATGTTACAGGTCCTTAAATATAATTTAAAATTGAATAGTTTTAAGGTATTTGCTAAACTTCAAACGATGATTTGATTTTTGCCAATGATTTTCATATTATTACAATTTTTACCCCATTATATTTGACATAACTTTTTCATACAATCATACATTCTCAAATCCAAAACTGTCTATTTTTCGGGAAATTATCAATGTATACTCACAGTTGGTAACCCTATGCGGGGATGAGACGGGGCGATGCAACGTCTTCCCGCCCCCAGCTCTAATTAGGCTCACATTCTCATTCCGTTTTCGAGTTTAATTTCGCCGGCGGTTTCTCCTTAATTACGTTATTCGCGCGCCGCTGTTGTTCTTAACCCGGGGTAAAAGCTGGTGACCGATTGAACAAGACTTTAACCTTAAATACGCCTAGACATTTCTTGTCCCCTTGTAGGAAACGAAAAGAAAATATTACAAGTAACTAATATACTATCAGTGCAATAAAAGGCGCAATTCGTAGTTTGTAATTTGTTTTACATTCCGAGTCCACAGACTGTTTAACAAGTTCCTATTTCAAATCTTCTGAATAATGTTTTGGTTAATCTGTCCATACAATAATAAGAACTCATATACAAACTTTCTCGTCTATTAAATTAGGGGAAAGTAAGATTTCCAACCTCTTTAAGGCAATGAAAAGTTCATTTCGCAAAGTGGCCAGTCATCGCGTCATTCCTTACAAACGCAAAGTTTCAACGGGTCTAACAAGATGACTTACACTTTCGACAAACATTTGAATGTGCAGTTCATCGCTGTAATTGAAAAAAAATCACTTAACAGGTAAATAAGAGGGTTGTGAGGAGGCTCGTCGTTCCTCTTTGTTGTCGGGCGGTTGCTAATAAGATTTTTAAACGCCAACAAAGTATCCAATCAATGGGGCTTGAATAATGAAAATGGCACCTGCCCAGGTTCCCAGGCCACCCCCTGCCTAAACACGCACAACTTAGCCTGACGCAAGCGATATAAGACTCAAAATATTTATGAATACATTTCATTTTTCCTTGCTCTGGAAGCGGGTGAAGCGATAAAATAAATTTGTGTAATTATACACAATTGTTTCGTGCTCTGAAAAAACAGTCATTTTATCTTCTTTTAACTTTAATGCGAAAATCATTTTTATTTTTTATTTTATTGTCTAAAATATTGTTAATAAGATTTTTGAATAAATTTCATAGGTACCTAAATAATTCGTTGTCATATTGTTATTGTTTTTATGTTCATATAGCTTATCAAACTATAGGAAAATTTTAATTAATTGGTTTGTTTTTATGTTTAAATGTTATATATTTACAGGAAACACTTATTTACTAACTGCATTCCTTGAAATTAATTAAAGATCTTATTATATTAAAATTAACGTAGGTAAGATATATTCAAAGTGAAAGCTGTCATACCTATATCACAGTTCTCAAATCATAATCTCAAATACAATGGTAACAAAACACATGTTCAAAGTATCACCGAAACCAAGTCGTTAATGTTTGGTATGCAACCAGGGTTGTCAACTTCACAAAATGTGTGTCATAAAATAAAAACTTGATATGAAGTTATTTCACAAGTTTAACACATAAAGTTCAGACATAAAAATGTAATAGAGCTTTTAAACTATGCTTTCTTTTTTATAATATTTTTTGGCAGGTATGATTACATAGTATTTTCTGAAATACCAATTGAGCAATATTGAGCAAAATTGAGAGATGAATAGGATTGCAACAGACAACCCTAAAGGCGCGCGTACCGCGGGTGCGATTTAACGAAGTTCGATAGGCGCACGCGACGCCGCTCATTAGTACGCACGCAAGTCGACCGTGCTATGTTTTACACGCCACCAATACCTTATAACCTTCATTAGACATACCCGACAACCAGTAATGACTCTGTGCTCTACGCCATAGACTCGAGATCGCTCACGAACCCCGACACGCTTCTCTGCCCACGATGTTTTATTCCGTACACGTCAACCTACAAAAACATAATCCGCACCTACAACCTTTTATTACGTCGGACACAGAAATTAACCAAATTAGATTCAAAGCAAATCGCTTCAAAAGAAAGGGCTACTGAAATAATTGTCTACTTTACTCCCGGAGAAATAGAATTACAATCTAAATTAATTACGCTTTTAAAGCGTCCGTTATTCTTAATTAGTTTCTGCACCGCAGCGGAAGCTCCCGCGCCCGCCTCGCGTTCTCTTAATGAAGGGTAGTTTCAAATCAGTGCGTTTGATCAACTCTGTGCAGTCTTAATTACGGCACCCGTTCTGCGCGGGACAATCCTGTTATTTATGACTACATAAGCTTGATTATTCTTTAATGAATACTTGTTTTAAAACGTTTAATTAAGTTTTATGGCGACAGCGTTGAGACGTCCCGCCGCTGCGCCGGCCGCTGGCTAATTGGATCGGGTTGACGCACCCCGTCCCGCGCCGACCCCCGCCCCGTTTCTAATTGTACCAAATTGTTAATTGGAAAATTTTATAAACGCGGCCGCCCGCAGGCCTATGGCGACGCCGACCCGGAAGGTCAAACAGAAATTGTTTAGAGTAAAAACCGTTGCGAAAATGAAGTCTTTATAATATTTGCTATGCAAGAATTTAAACAGATGGAGCAGTTTGCATAATCTAACCTCCACATTACATTCCAGGACGTATAAAGTGCATATTTTACCGAGTCATAAACACAAATCCTCTCGCGACGTATATGATCACATGTCTGTTGTTTGTAGGTTCGTAGAGCTGGGATGCATAAAATATTTTAATCTTCGTCCATCAAAACGGTTCTGTGTGAGATTATTATTAATCGTGTGTTTGAATTGTTGCAGGGCGTGTAGTTGTGGTGGTCAGTGCGAGCGGTCCCCGCTCCAACCGTCAAGCTGGCTGCGAGCGCACTGAGCATGAACCCGCACTACCACGGGTACGCGGAGCTAAGCTCGCCCCACCCGCCGTCCCCCGAAGCGGCGTTCTCCAACGGCCACGACTACCCGCACAACAACAACAACCCCGCTCTCAAAGAATGCGCCGGCTGCGGTGGCAAGATCGTCGAAAGGTTCCTCCTCCACGCCCTGGACAGATACTGGCACCACGGCTGTTTAAAGTGCGCTTGCTGCGCGCAAGCACTCGCGGATATGGGCAGATCGTTCTACTTCAAATCCGGAATGATTTTATGCAAAAGCGACTACACGAGGTAAGTTATTTAAATCATATTGATCACATCTCGTTATTAATTTTTTCTCTCTATCGGGATGATTGTGCAATGTGCAGTACACGTGAATAATATGAATATGAGACTTTACACGAATTTTAGTTTAATAGATTTTACTACATCGACAAACTTAAAACAACTATTTGGAATTATAATGCTAACAGTGTAAAGTGATTATTATTCCGAATACGTTGGCAGAGAAGAAAAAGAAAACTTAACAAAATAATTGGCTTCTCAGTGAAGCTAGTTATCTGATTTCACAGAATAAATTGTTGCAGATACCGATGTAAAAATACACTTTACGATTTAGTTTTAGGTTTCTGCACTATTTATTAGATGGAGTTCCTTTTAACGGGATAAGTTTTATTGCTTCGAAATGACTTAAAAATAATTACTTTGGCGTATGAGATAAAGCTCTTCCTATTTTTATTCTCCTTTAAGTACATTCGAAGTGACACAACGTTATAAAAATTAATTTCCGTACAAAAACTTGTTATACCTATTACTTAATGTTGTAGTATTAACATTTAACCTAAATTAACTTGTAACTGAATAAATTTCGCAAATAGACTCAATAAAACGAAGGTAGTGCAGCAATAACACCATAGTTATACCTTACTAGATTTCCGCCCGCGGCTTCGCCCGCGTTTTCAAAGAAAAACTCGCATAGTTCCCGTTCCCGTGGGATTTCCGGGATAAAACCTATCCTATGTGTTATTCCAAGTTACCCTCTATATGTGTGCTAAATTTCATTGTAATCGGTTCAGTAGTTTTTACGTGAAAGAGTAACAAACATCCATACAAACTTTCGCATTTATAATATTAATAGGATAGTATTTGAATGAATTCCAAGCAAAAAATTGAAATGCATAAAACATGTTAACATTATTGTAATCATCGCATGCTATAAAGGCAGTTGACGGTAATGAGATTATAAATTTGCCTCAATTACTCCATAAACTGTATTAATTCAAACTGAGTCCACTCCAAGTGAGCCTTTACCATGTTTGAAAAATTTAATTAGTGCCACATTCGATTCTGGCATCCGATGCCTCCGATCTTTCCCATCGATTGTCAATAAGTTTAGTTTTTAGTTCGTCATCTAACGATGACAATAGCGTGTCTGTCAAACGTTTTGAAAACCAAAAAAAGAATACCGAGAAAGCCACGGGCATTGTTATGAAAATGCTTTAAGCCGTTGTATTTCTACCTGAGTGTGGGACAAAAAGTACAGTTTTGCACACAGCAGCCGATCGACGGAATCTCTCAAGCCGACTAAATTGGAGACGTTAAAAAACGTTAAGGGCTAATTTAGGTCGACGGTAGCAAAGTTTTTAGTTTATTTCGTCACTAATTAACTGCTGTTGTTGTACCTCCCGCGTTTGTTCTCATTTATAAATCACGTTGCGTTAGTAATTTTCAAACAAAGAAACTTCATGTTTATTGTCATTGATACGTGAAAGATATACATGAGCCAAGCGGGATTTAGATTGATGAGCCAAGATATGTGAACCACATTTAATTACATTTGTCCATAAATTTCTTGTAGTTTTTGTTACGTCTTAATTAAATTATCTCATAAAAAGTTAAGAATAGATAAAATTAATATAACTCCTATTAAAAACTTAGTATTCCTTTGTAAAAATTGTAGGGAAGCAATTAATTAAAGAAGTTGTTTGCTCAACATGAAACTCTAAAGATATTGTAAGCATAAAAGTTCGACAAACACTTCAACTTTAATTAAAGTATTTTTAACTAGAATGATGTGAAAAATGTTATAAAAACTGTGCAGTAATTGGTATCGTACGGGTGTAGAGTGTAGGCGCCGGTGGGGCTCGCCGCTCGCACGTGGACCGCAGCTGCAAGACACCTCCGCGCTAATTAGTTATACGCAAGGAATCCGACCCAATTAGCCAAGTCCACCTTTCTCCACGGCGCTCTATAATCGTTCTCGCATTATCCACTTCACGCAACGTAACCGAGTTAATCCATGCGCCGGAATTCAAAAGGAAATACGAATTCATTTTACACTGATTTCCCTTGTTTACCGGCGGTCGTGAACCTAACTAGGAGAGAAGAGTGGGCCGACCGCGACGCTCGTGCGTCGTAGATTCGATAAAGCTCGTCTCACAGTTGACAGAGACGGCGCGGCCTAACGAGCGGCAAGGGGGGAGGGGGCTGAAGAAGTGCGGTTCCGTGCATGTCTCTGCTGATTGACCCGCGTCACTCGGCAAACAACAACTAACGAGTCGGCCCCCGCGCCTCCAGGTAAGGTAATTCGCTCGAATCGCTCCCGCGGCGACTACACGTCTTCCCTGATTGAGACTCCTTAACGAAATTAACGTTCTCACGCAAACAAATGCTGCGCTCATCCCCCTTTTGTCCCGGCATGATGGATTGTGACTAAACGACGCTGCTGATGTTCCGTGGCTGATTACTGTGTACGCATGCTGTTGCCGGATAATTGTTGTGTAAACATATCAGATATGATTAATCCCCATCTTAAAAGTAGCATCAGGAATATGATTATAACACCGTGAGCCAGAGTATTCTGTAGTGTTTCTCCTCTCAATTGTTAAGCATACAGGATAAGATTTAGTCCCGCTAATGGTGTGTCGGGTTGTTTGATTGCCCTTAATGGCGCACAAACAATACCTATACTTATACTACATAATATATTATTATTCACAGATGTATGTATATTGAAATTACATTTTCTAAAAATTAATTTCTATTAAAAATTGTGCTGATAAAATAATTGAGCATTACCTAAAAGTAGTAGTAAATGTAGATAGCAAATTACGTTCATTTAATAAGATACCCGAAAATAGCTGTTTATTATTAATTATCACTTCAAAATAGTTGCATATTAATCCTTAAAAACGAAAATTGACACGTTTACACTATGAAACTCAATACTATCCGTTGTGATTCGCTCGCTTCAATCGAACAAAATTATTCTCCTGAAGTTTTAAGCAATCAGAAAACTCGCAGTGAGACTGAAACTCGAAATATTCAGCGGCATGTTTTCGAATTAGCATTTGAAAACAGCAACTCACTTTTTTTGTTTATTTGACGCTATTCGTAGCACTTCATCAAGAGACCATTTACGAATTGTGCTTAATAAAACTCTCAAAAATGCAACTCTCTTTTGTTATCGAAACTGGAATTACTGACCAATTCTGATCAATTCTCAAAGTCTGAATTAACTTGGTGGATGTAATAAAGTGCGGATTTGTCCATCCCTTTCAAATATGTAATAACACACATCTTATTATAATGACTCTAGCTTTATTTATTTTTCTGATCACTTCCTTAAAGAAATAAAAATACAGCGTTATCTATAGTATCATACCTATGATACTAGATAACGTTCTATTTTATAGTAGCCACCTTATACATACAACAATAAAATTAATAAAGAAAAACTATAGGTAATACATAGTGCGTAATAATTTACTTAGACATAGTAGATCGGATTGTAAAACATAAAACACTACACCACACTTTAGCTGATCAACAGTCACCAATACCCACAAACCGATCCCTCTAAACTTGCCTTATGAAGTAAAAATCTCCCAGCGAAAGACGAGCACGTCCAGGCTCTTGAAGCAGGTTCGTTAGGCTGCGTCAATCAAGGCAATTGCTGCTCAATCGGCAATCAGGCCGCCGCTAACGAGCCGCCTCTAAAACCAACTTCTTACTCCCTCACACTTTCATTGTTAACTCGCCACATTTGCAACTTATAACTTTGCGAATTGCTTATGGATATGGTTTTCGTGTGGTGTGGATTTTATAGGAGTAATATTATCTTAACACGCTATGAACGCGTTAAAAAGTTGAGTATTTAGTCATTCACATTTTTTTAAATACACACGATTTTATTTTTGCATTAAAATATATTTTACACAATGAGTCACTGAAGAGCAGATATAAAATAGGTACAAAAGAATTTCCAAATATATCGAACACATCATATTTTTCAAACCGAAAAAATAATTTACTATCACCAGCTTAATAAATAACATTCGCTTCCATAATAATACCCACTTTACGTCTTCTCTTAAATAAATAAAGAAAACGATTTTTCAAGTAACGAGTATAAATATCAAATAGTCTCGACATTAACGAGCCAATCAGGGAGGCCGTATCATCAGATAATCAGTATACAGGCTGTTAAATGGACCATCAATCAAATATAAACAACCGCCAACATTGTTCGAACGTATTACACGATATTATCGTGCTAAATATTTATTACGACGTCCAAATATATTTTATTAAGCTCTTGTCCGAGCTTCCAATTTTGGTCGCTCGTTAACACAAAAGACGCACGCTTTAATTGCAACCGCTCGCCTCTAATGAGGCACTGTGTCCCAGCTCTGAACGTTTCTCTTGTGCAAATTGACATTGTACGTAAATTGATGTCGACAAACTCTCATCAAGATGCCAAAGGTTTATACACCAATATTGTATGGAGAGCTCTGCTTAAGATTCTGGTTAGATACTCAAAAAGAAAGAAAGCAAATCGTTCTTATTATAACTGCACTCTCGACGAGTTCAACAAATGTGTGCAAGCCACAGTGCATTGAATGAACGATACACAAAACCAATTTACCGGCAAGTTTTGACAAAGTTTCTTGCCATGGTCCATTCAAGGCGTATTTCGAGAGGATTGGATTACGCCAACATGACCAATTAATTTCGTTTGTCTCTTTGTATATCCGTCGCAGCGCCGCCACAAAGTCTAAACATGGACGTGGCCGTATGATGTATGTGTAAATTGATTATCGATGACCACTTGTACAGATCGGAACCAGACTGCACTAGACTACAAACCTTTGAAGTTAAGTTAGTTATATCGTTAGGGTACGCTATTACAGATTGGCGCTTTATTTATATTCAGTGAGAATAGACTTAACACAGTTGCTATGTACATTTGTTATAAATCATAACTAAATAATTATTGCTAATTAGTATCATGCAAAATTGAATAAGGTAATATCGTGTAACAAGCTCTAATTATACCAGTGTTTCCCTTAACCTAAACGAACTCGGCGACCTCGCTTAATAACATAACCGCTGCCTACCGTAATAGAGGAAATGATTCATTTCATCAATTATTGCCTTAACGACAGCGACATGATAATTAACTATTTATAATGTGATAATACATACAATATACTTATTGTAAAATATTTGATTAAAAATCCCTATATGACATTAAACAGGAAACGCTCCAATGTACGAAATAAAATAATCCAACAAAAAAAAAATCACAGTGAAAAACATGCTGGTAATTGTTACGTCTGTATGAAATTAAATTACATTTCATTTATAGGATCAGATAATGCAGTACGTACTGTACGTATTAAAAGCGGACAGTGATGGAGCATTTGTCAGGATGAATTTAGCGCGGCTCCTGCGTGCGACATGAAGCGCGCCCTCCAAAGACCAGCATAGTGCACCCAAATCGAATTATGCAATTTATTTGTATTAAAATTTCAGCCTCATAAAAGCCTATTAACGTGTACAGTTTTAATGAAATTAACAGTAACATTTTATAGAAGTCCAGAGCAGGTAATATTCTGCAATCTCACTTTAAATTATAAGGAAACAATGCAAGCAGAATGAAGATACCGATCGGTAGCATCAAATACAATGTTGAAGGCAGATAAAAACTAAACCGATATTCGTACGGAACTTGTTATTTTGTAGCAATCAATTGAACGATGTAAGTGTAGACGGTCATGTAGCGTCGTCGCCGAGTTGACATACTCATGTTTCAAGAGGAGAGAAATTCAGGAGATGCTTCAATCATGTCGCTTGTACCGAAGTCTTTGTTACGTAAATTGACTTCGGCTTCTTAATTGGAGTCTTGCAGTTTGCAAATCTAGCGCACGACACATTTCAAGAGATCATCTTTCATATTCAGAATACGGGTAAACAAAAAATGAATATTTAAACATTTTATCAGGAAAGAAAAGCACGCTCTGAAGAGAATGTGGATAAAAAAAATCGCATCGTGATCAACAGTAATTACAGGATATAAAATACTTAATTAAAAGCTGCAACGAACACACAGTATGAGTTTTAATACGTCACTAAACGTGATAATAGATTATTAAGTTTTCCAAGTAATTAATATCGTAGACGAGACGATCCTATGCACGCAGAGAATGGGGCAGCCGGGGGTGGGGGATATGTGTGTAGGGGAGGGCCGGAGTGATGTTAATTAATAACGTCTGTCTCACGAGCGCTAACGACGCCGTCACGACTACATTATTTAGCCACCTGATTAGTTCGCAGGAGGCACCTCGCCCGCAACTCTAATTAGTGAACGGCTCTCGCACAGGACTCTCAGTTAAATTTGATTTGTAACTGCACTATCTCTAATTGGAACTCGTTTGTAATTAATGATACACCATTGACGCGGTCGATCACCGATACGCTTCAATATTTACATTAAAGTTACGAGCGACTAATTCATCAAATATTAAACGGCCGCGCCATTTTCACGTGCAGATGCTACGGAAGCATAAGCGAATAGAAAAAAGCGAAACTTTCGATTCTGTTGACGGCAACAGAATCGAAAGTTTCGCTTTTTTCTATTCTATTATTAAAGCGTTTAATTTAGGGCAACAGTTTTACACGCAAAACGATCAAAATGCAATTTCCACGTGCCGACCGAATAGGATAGGAAACCTTTTCGAAATTGATATGGGTGGAGCACACGGGCGCATTGCTGCGTCGCGCCTATGCAGCCTCGTAAACGATGCCAGCGCGGTGGAAAAGCGCTCTGCGCCGCCCACCGAACGAAACAAAACTCTATCTCATTGTGTCACAGCCTATATTAGATCACTGCGAGAAAGCGAACGAGACGATAGGTAGAGACGAATTTTGTTAATAAATAAACACAGAGCCCGGCGCTCAGCCGTCAAAAAAATTAAAAAAATCGCAGGTGAAAATTTGGCGCAAGTATGACAGCGTCAGTCGTACACGAATCATTATTGGATCGGCATTGTCAAAGGAATTTTTAATACAACTAGCCGAGATTCAATTGGAATGGAGTAGTATCAACATGTCATTCCAAATGTTTGGAAAAAAATATTGAAATTCCAGAAAGGGTATAAGTGTTGACAGGCTTAATCCGTTTTTCATATTCTGTTTGTGTTGATCCAGTGCCTTTAGCTTTCCAAGTAGCATTGTACTGTTCTCACATTCTTGTTTCGTGTGTAAAAAGTAACAATTAAAAAAGTGGGTTCATTGCATTTGGGGAATCTTTTGTAACTTTTTATGTTAAATCGTTTGCACTACACTCATTTTCACATAATTGAAATTAAAACAAAACGGTTACGTTTTAATGAACAAATGTCGGACATGTAATTAAGCTTCGTTTGAGAAAAATGAATTCAGAGATTGGAGTAGGTAGGTATGTGGACTTAGAATTTATTCGTGTTTTGAAGTTTTGATAATGTTTACAAAGTTGATTGTCTATGCGCGTACATGCTCTTCTCCGAGTTAAGAGACGTAAAATTTAATACCTATATTTTGTATTAGATCTACATCTCAAATCAACGTTGGTTGTCCCATCTTTTTAACTTCGACTACTACTACTTAACCCAACTTTCCGCCATCCATATTTCAAAGTAAATTTGATTAGACATACGAGTGTGATGACGATCAAATCGCGTCAATTAAGGCCTCACTAACTCGCGTCAAGTGGCAACTGGTTCCGATACGCCTGATCTTAATTAACCTCATGTGTTATCCTGGCATAACTACCGCTTTACCCAACTTTCAACGAGTCGCTTATTGATACCTGAACTTGGATATCAGTGGGAATTAGGTAATGAGAAATAATGAGACGCTTCTGATGTAGATTTAGTTTTGAACTATATGTAGGTAGGTATAAGTGTATTAATGTCGTAAATTTATTTATTTATTTATTTATTTATTTAACCCTTTAATAATTGTACAGATAGGAAACCTTAGAACTACTTACACATAGAATATAGTACAATTATTTTGGCGGCCTTATCACTTAATAGTGATCTCTTCCAGGCAACCACGGTAAAAGGTAAACAAGCAAAATGATCACTAATTGGCGGGACGAGAACAGAAAAAAGAATAATTAATAGCAAGAAAACAAAAAAATAATAGTATATATACACCTTAACTAATACATGTCCATATACAATATCACATATACTATACATATACATACACAATATATAAATATATATATATATACATAAATAAAATAAACAGATATACATACCAATTTCATATTATATAATATACATAAATAAATAAATATATACTTAGAAGGAAACACACTGATATTGAATAAGATAAAATTATTATACGAATACCATCAATATCTAATACATATACCACGTACATATTTAAACATAATGAAAATATAAAAAGTTAAAAAGGTATTACAGGTCCGGATCAGCAGCGGAAAGAAAATGTTGTCGCACAAGATTTTTAAAACCCGAAGGGGTCTGGGCCTGACGAATATTTAATGGCAGAGAGTTCCATAAATTAACTGATATCGCTGCAAAAGACTTGCCATAAAAATTTGTGCGTCGGCTTGGAACACGCAAGATGAGTCTATCCTCAGAGCGAAGTGAGTAGCTTTCACTGTGCAAGAAGGAAAAATTGGACTTGAGGTAGGAGGGAGCGGAGGGGTTAAAGAGGATACGGAACAGTAGTTGCAAATAGTGTAGATCCCGGCGAAGTCGGATAGGGAGCCACTTGAGCCTTTTCCTGAAAGAAGAAACGTGGTCATATTTTCGAAGGCCGAAAATAAATCTAATACAGAAATTTTGGAGACGCTCAAGTTTATCAAGATGCTCGACTGCTAAATCAGGAAAACATGCATCTGCGTAATCAAGTATAGGAAGGAGGAGGGATTGCGCTAGCGTAATTTTGGTAGGAATAGGCAAGAAGTTACGAAGCCGCCGGAGCGTAGCAGAAGCAGCATAGATCCTACGGCTTAATTCCCGAATATGGTGAGACCAGGACAAGGTTTGGTCAAAAACCACTCCTAAGTTTCTAACTACCGTTTTGTAAGGTATAACAACGTCACCGATTTTGATGTTTGGCAAAATACCCCAGTCAATTTCCGAAATTAGATAAGGACTACCGATTATGATGACATTGCTTTTAGCTGGGTTGAGTTTTAGTCCAAATTCGTTACACCAGCTGGTTATGTTAGCTAATTCGGAATTAGAAAAATGGATAGCCATAGGTAAGTCAGCAAGGGAGGACTGGGTGTAAATCTGTAAGTCGTCAGCATACATATGGTACAGAGACGTCAGCCGGGCACATAAGGAGTTAATGAAGATGGAAAAGAGGAGAGGAGACAAAACGCCGCCCTGAGGCACACCGGCAGAGACCGCACACCAAGATGAGTACTTAGTATCCACCAAGATACGCTGCCTCCGGCCGTGCAGGTAGGAATGGAACCAGTCAATTACGGAAGGAGAAATGTTAAGTACACGCAGCAGACCCAGCAGTACGTCAAAGTCCACAGTTGTAAAAGCGTTGCTGAAATCTAAAAGAGTAAGTACTGTGAGCTGCTTATTGTCCATACCAGCACGAATATCGTCAGTAACCTTGACCAGGGCTGTAGTCGTACTATGACCGGGACGGAAACCGGATTGAAAATCACTAAGGATATTATGTTTGTTCAGGAAAGAGGTAAGTTGCTGATGTATTATACGTTCAAGGACTTTGGATAGGAAAGGTAATATGGAAATTGGACGGAAATCTGAAAAGGAATTTGGGTTGGATTTTTTGGGTAAAGGGATGACTTGAGCATCTTTCCAAACAGTAGGAAGTGTACCGGTGGACATGGAAAAGTTCAGAATGTGAGTAAGGGAGGGAATAATGATATCAAGGATGGGAATGATCATAGTACGGCTAACAAGGTCACAGCCGACAGCATTTGATGAGATGGACAATATGTGTTTCTTAACATCCCGTTCGGAGACTTGCTTAAAAAGGAAAGGAGGATAAGCAGGGGTAGGAAAGGTGGAGAGGTTTTTGAGAGTACGGTGTTTCATATTGGGGTCAAGCGAGGAGGATGATGTAAAGTGCATATTGAGTTGGCTTATATCAATAGTATTAGGAAAAGCATTAGACTCTTTACCAATCCCCAAGCTTTTCAGAAATTTCCAATTTGTACCTGAATCACCGCTCTCAAGGGATTTGTGGATATGGCGTCGCTGAGCGTCTCTACACAATACGTTGCAACGATTACGTATCCTATTGTACTTTGCCCGCGCTTCATCCGTTTGTGCGGTTTTTAACTTAGACTTGGCACGGTTTCTTTTTAAGGAAAAAGATTTTAATTCCGGAGTAAGCCAAGGTGCCGGGGTGTGCTTCTTTTTGACAGGTCGGAGTGGCGCAAATTTGTCGTATAAATTTAAAACAAATGTGTTGAATAAGGAGACTTTCTCATCTATAGACTGCGCATCGAACACCTCTTCCCATCTAATGTTTTGCGCATCGCAGCGAAGCAAATTCACGTCCATTCCCCCAAAATTACGCAGCAAAATGGTAGATGGTTTAAGTTTCGGAGAATGGAGCTTGTAGGAAAGGTAAATGAGGTCATGAAAGGAAAAAGCATCGGCTGAACACTGACCATGCTTGGATATGAAGTTGGGTAAGGATACTATCATTAGGTCAAGTAGTGAAGGATTGCAGCCAGGAAAGAAGTGAGTTGGATTTGAGGAAAGGGCATGGAGATTGTGGGAATTCAGGATGGAAAGCAGCTTATTACTACGGCTATCACCTTTAAGCAGACAAGTGTTGAAATCACCCATGAAAATTAAATGCTCATATTGGGGAGAGAGGTAATCTACAAGGGTTTCGAAGGAGGAAAAGTAATCTATGGAGAGAGAAGGACAATAAAAAACACCAAGAAGGATTTTAGCTTGCGGCAAAAGGACTTCAATAAGGACTTCAATAAATTTAATCGGTAATTTGTCTTAAATTGACATCAGTGACGGTTTTAAATCATTAAAACTTGCCTAGAAGAATAAAAAGTTTAAAGTTTGTTTAATATGACAAGTTCATTTTTATTAATTCGGTTCATTTTTATTAATCATTTGACAATTAATTGAAATTCTTAGAATAATGATAAATTGTACTTAATTGGTTGTCACAAATGACAGACAAGGTACACCATATACATCTCCACTAAAAGGCCATAACAACGCGTATCCATTCCCTTATTAATTTCTTACACAACTTTAATTACAGCTATCTCTGTAATTAATAAAGACACCAGGCACATACCAAAGTAACTAGTACAAAAACAGTCGTAATGTAAGTTGTAACGTCTAGTACCTAGGCGCTCGGCACGCGCAATGTCCCCGCATGCCGTTTTCAGCGCAGAATTTTTTCAATTTTATGTGTAGTATATTAGTGCTGTTATTATTTGCAGCATCCCTCGTGCCGCCCCACCTGCCCCACTCGAATTAGTAAACAAACGTCTTTACGAGCGGTTTTACGATCCCCACGATATTTCGGTCTCGCGCACGCTCTTTTACGACATAATGAATTTGTTGATGAACTACGTACTAGAAAGTTTCGAAATAGACGCGTCTGGTGACCGCTGTGCGCTACCGTAGCGCATTCTTGCGTATTAATTGTTGGAAACGTTTCAGTGCATATCATAATCTATTTTCACGTATTAGGCAATAAAAATATCGACTGAAATTTTATAAAGTTAAAATTGCTTTTTATGCCCCAAACGTGTTCCAGCCAAATAAACGAGCGAATATCGAGAGTGATAGTGTGAAGTCGGATCTTTAATAAGTTTCAGACAAAGTCGCGACTCTAAATTGCCTCCTCTGCAGGTCACAACTTTTAATGAGGCGAAATTCCCCGTCCGACTCGATTCGCCGACGTCGCCTTAACGCAACCTGTTCGTTAGCGCAAAAACGGGCTACGCTACGCGCGATTAGAATACACCCCTACAACTGGGACACACTGGGTACGACTTCATTAGTGTGATAATGGCTTAACTTATGATCGATAGATACTCTTTTTACGGACTTCTATTCGTTTAATGGTGGTTCTTGTACGAATGTAGCTATTAGTATGTTATTACCGTCATTATCGAAGATATAAATTAAATATTCTATTAACTTAAAGTTAAGACCGTTATCGATCTATGAGTAGCTTGTTTAATTAATGAGTAAGTTAAATGCTCTTTAGAAGAAAAATTAAAAAATTAAAAGGATGCATTTTTTACATCGAGTTAAGCGATTTGTAATCATTCACATTTATTTTCCTACAATTCTATTTAATTATTCTCATTATTTAACAGAAACATTTGTGTATAAACAAAGAACTCAACGTTCCACGTGTACCCAAGACCTAAGCCAAAAAGATGGTCCCTCATTTGTGGCGGACTTTCTCTGTTGTTGTCACATTAGCGAATAACTGAGGCTAACTTCGCCGATACGTTAATGATGTCGGGATGTCTATTACGGGAAAAAACCCTTTTGTATTGGGAGTTGGGACGCGACGCCGGGCCCGCTGTCTCAATGAACTGCGACCACGTGACTTGTATAGGAATTTTGCGAAGGTCACATTAGATTGCCGCCCAATCCAACCTCAAACCTGAACAAATGGATAAAGGAAATCATTTTCTTAACGAACTAATTTCTTGCGAGTTATTACATATTAGACTTTAGCGTCGTATTTACTGAGAGTCAACGACATCGTTAGCTATTGTAATGCAAAATTTATTGCCACCGGCTATTTAATGCGACATTGCATTAAAAAATACAATATATCGTAATATTTCACTTTGAGGGAGGTGTCGGTGGGTTCTTTTATTGTATCCTGTTAGAATCCTGGACAGCGGTAATTAGGAGTTAAACGGCTCAAAATAAAAGATTTATTTGAAAACAATCTCGGAGGTAGAAAGGTCAGTGGGGTGCGAACGGAAGGGTGTCTAATTAGGGAGGGCTGCAGGTAATGAGCCGCGATCGGCCGATAGAACGGGGGCTATTTACGCGGTGGTCGCTCTGAAAATTGCGAGGTTTTGTTTTAAAAGCGGTAACCGTTTGAGTTTTGCGATTAAGGAGTTTAATTAGATCGTTGTTTACAACCTCATTACTGTAGGTATCCGTGGAATGGGTTCTGATATCGGCCGATATAATTTATTATCTTGAAAAATGAACTCGCTTATAGACCTCGTTGAGATCGTGGAAAATATTAACACTGTAATTTTAACTCGTTTTGTGATCAAGTTTATTATGTCGTTTTATAAGAAAGCTTTACTAGAGCTTTGTCATCACGTTTCTTTATATAACTTGTATTAAGAAAATACATAGTTTATTAGAAATTATCCAGTTATAGTGTGAAGTTTATTATTAACGTACTTATATTAATTACGTATATAAATAGTATTGAATAATTAAGTGTCATATGCGTGGGCTAAAGTAATTGAATCAATTAATTAACTGAGCTAGCCTCTTGCGTTTTAAATCCTCTGATTGTCTGAAATTAATTAATGAAATCTATATCGTTAATGAGGTATTAACGAAAGTCGATAGCAATATGAGCCGCACCTGCACGTTATGTTAATAATGTATATTGTAGTGTATTGCGTGTGTACTTTAAATTACATTAAGAACTTCCTTCTTAACTGTGTTTTCAGTTTACTCACTCATAGATGCAACTTATAAAGATCGGATTACAATATTGGTTTATCGTAAATAATAACCGGTTCAGAGATTCCTAGTCAAATAAAATCTTGCCTAAGAGTATAGATTTATGAAAAGCTATTTTGAAATCTCGTTCAAATTTGTTATAATTAATCAATTCCACTCAGGAGAAATTTAAATTGGCCCTCATTTCCGTCCCGCAAGGGCGCATGCACAGCAGAGCACCTGTGAGTGCTGCATCCGGCCTGTCCAATTACTGGGCCCTTTACCCTAAATAAAGCACCCTAACGATCCTCGCCGGACACCGCTTAAATGTGCACAGATTCATTAATGATGCAAAAATATGAATCCGCTCTAAACGCTTCACAGTGCTTCAGTTAATAATTGGCTTAATTGAACAGCCTTCTCTATTATGCAGTTTATTTTTTGTGCAATTATTCAAGCTCACGCGTCATCGAGCTCGCATCGATGAAGAATGAAGTGCTATCCTTCGCCGTCCCAGTTACCGGCCGCCATCCATCTCCGTCCCGATGTGGCGAGCTAACGAGACGTGTGCCGCGCGAGACGCAATCGAAAACAATCAGAATAAGGTTCGATCTCGTGTCGCGCTGCGCCCTCGAGCCCGTGCTACCGATTAGATAGCTGCAATATTTACCCGATACTATTAAGGCCCTTACCGTGTTCGGTTTAGAGGTCTTTTTGGCGTCCTCCGTCATGTCTAAATGTCGCGAAATGCGATAATATCTGCGCGATCGTCTCGCATCGGCACCCCTTTATTTATTTAATCAGCCTGAGCGACGGACAATGTGCTATTGTAACTTCTTGATATAGTGTTTCCCGCTGATCTATAATAGGACCACACTCGTTTTGCTCAGTGTTTGCATGACACGCCTCTGTATGCTTTACAAGTGTATTTTCGATAATAGGAAAATGTTATAACTTATAACACTTATTAAATTATTGTCGACAACATAACATCTTGTTTACGCATTGAAATTTAATAACATAAATATAATTGAAATCAAATAAAACATTCGAATCTTAATTAACTGCCATAATAACATCTCTGTTTATTTAATATTCAGTTAACGTTATTTTATGCTTAGTTCTTAATTAAAAGTCGAAAACTCAGGCGGGCGCTTCAATTATTGCCGTACCGACAATAATAAGCATATAAATGATGAATTTATTTAATATTAGCATAGAAACGAGTTCGATGGCTAATCGGTGCAGCGTCAAAAATGTTTAATTAAAAAGATTGATGCTTACCGGTAGCGGGGCGCCAGAAGTACAGTGGAGTTGCAAACTTATCTAATTAGTTGGCGGGGAACCGCCCGGTGGGGCGGCGGGGGCGCGGGGACGTGGGGGAGGGGGCGGCGGGGGCAATTAGCGGTGATAGTCGATTAGCTCATCGTATGAGCGCGGCTTTTGACAAATGTTACGTGTAATAATTTATTATTATTTATGAGTGTTACAGATAATTGGTGTAATTAATACGCGAGCTCGCGGCCAATTAATTTTGATGGGTTTGACCGATGCCTATTATTATAATTAATTGTGACTGTAATAATTAGTGTTTTATGTGCAGTATGCTATTGTTAAGTACGCAAATAAGGATAATGGCTCGATTGGAGCTAAATTCTCGAAATGAGTGCCTTTCAGATTTATTGTTTCTCTCATTGTTCATAAAATGCTTGTTGTATTTGTAATAAATATTAATTGATTTATAAGCATTACATATGTGTTAGATGTTTTTAATGACCTATCAATTATCTTTAATACGACAAGAAGATAGAAATAGATAATAGAAGGCTTAACGGATTCGCTTAACAATACTGGCTATAACTATTCTATAAGATTGATTAATTGAAGGTTATTAATAAAGTCTAAAATCTTAAGGGATATTAGGATAATCAATTTTAACGCAAGTTCATTGCTTAATTAACAATAATTAGAAAAGTTTGAACCAACTCTCGTTAAAGCTATTTGGATAAGGCTGTTTTGCTACTGTTCCAATTTATCTATATAGATAGGTATGTGGATTTAAGGAACACTATTAATGTTTCCTTTTCTTCAAATCGAAAAATGTTCTTCATGAATTATTTATGAAAAAAGGTTTATAAGTCACAAGCGATAATCAGTAGTTACAGGATAATCTTGTACAACATGCACAAGATGATTATAGGTACAAGAAAGCGTGATATGACAGCATTATTCGAATGATTAGCTTGCGCACCCCCTTAGTTAACAACCGCTGAAACATCTTAGTACACAGCGGGAGCGGAATGCAACAGAGCTGTAAACGAACGACAAACAATGAGTACACGGCCAGGAGAGCCGCAATCAGTGGAGCCCGCCCTAACACTTGTGAGCTTTTTCCACGCCTCACTAATAGTTTCGCTAAGCGACCGCTGTACTGGAACAAGGCGTTTAATTAAAGAACGCTCACCTCACGGCCCGTTGTCGGCCGGCTCATCGCATGCCTTAATTAGTTTCAGACCGCCCTAACGGGCTTATTTTGTTTTTCTCGGATAATTTTTAATTAAACGCTTGATTAAAATGAAAGTTTGCGTAAGTAGCGAGCGAGGAACAATCGGGCTGGAGTTTAGGATAATGAATTGATGGTGTTACTTTGCTCGACGCTCGCAAGGGACTTAATTAAAAATCGCCGATAGAGTGTGTAGGGGAGTTGGGAACGAGTTTATGGAACTTAGTCCGGAGGCTCTGTTGTTTTACTAGCTATGTCAATTTGAATACTAGATTGCTTCACAGCTACAGGTAAATTAGCTTGGAGAAATTTTTGCGTTTGTAGTAGTGTA
>CAJQZM010037301.1:12362-30406 GCA_907164665.1 Colias nastes | reverse complement strand
TAATTTATTGCATATGCGAGTTATAGATGTCGGCCATGTTTGTTATTTGTTATCAGACTCGGACAGCGTATATAAAATTTTGTTGTTAGAGGAGCGTATACGCGACCAAAAAGATGCTATTCGCAATCTAATAATTGCGAAGAAGTCATTGATGCCGCCATCTGCAAACATGCTAGACGCACTGCAGTACCTAGGCAATTTCATTAGGATGCGGTATGCATCATTATACTGCACCCTAATGGTGCCAAAAGCTTTTCTAGTGAAATTTGACCATAATTGACAAGTATACAAATTTTGACAATATGTTTTGAATAGAATCGATTTTACCTCTGCATTACATTTAGAAAATCTGCGTGCTAGCATGTTGCATCTGACGGCAAGCGCTCGGCGCTCACGTTCAATATCCTCATCATCATTTAGATTTTCTGTAAGAAAGTGTCCCAAGTACTTAAACAGCCCCACACGTTCAACGGGTGTACTATTCAAGTAAACGTTAGGGACCATATCCGGCCCTCGACCTGCCTTAAATACCATCACCTGTGATTTCCCAACATTATACTTCAGACCATGGTCAAGCGCATAACGCTCACATATTGAGAGCATGCGCCTGAGACCATTGATTGAGGGACTGAGCAGAACCATGTCGTCGGCGTAGCTCAGGTTGTTAACACAAGTACTGCCAATATGACAACCCACCTTCGTTTTACTCAGTTCCTCAATCAGGTCATTCATATACAAGTTGAACAAATCTGGTGAGGTAAGCCCACCTTGGCGCACTCCGCAGTTTAACCTATATTCGTTAGACAACGAGTCGCCCCATCGCACACAATTGGTTTGGTTCTCGTACCAGTATCTCAACAAATCAACAATATTTGATGGAACTGAGCTATTAGACAGTTTATTCCAAAGTAGTTTATAATTTACAAGATCAAAAGCGCGGCTGAGGTCCAAAAAACATGCGTACACGGACGTATTTCGAGTTTTATAATAATTTATGACACTTTTTACGCTAAAAATTGCAGAATCTGTTGAGAGCCCGGGACGAAAACCAAACTGAGCGTCGTGTATAACAACATTCTTCGACAATTCTGGGTAAATAAGTCTTTCAAGAATTTTTCCCAGAATTGTGCCCAGTGAAATAGGTCTGTAATTGTTTAAATTCGAAAGTTCACCCGTTTTATTTTTGGGAACTGGCACCACTACGGTCTTCATAAGATCAGGAGGAAGATAAGAAAGGTTTAGACATAAATTATACAAGTCTGCCAAAACGCGAAACATTTCTGGCCCTGCGTGTATTATATGCTCTAAACTAAGTCCGTCAATGCCTGGGGACTTACCACGTGACATGCCCTTTACCGTCTTAGCGATATCCTTAGCCGTATATTTACATTTAGTATTTGCTATACGTCTTGCAGAAGACCTTCACTTTTTCATACAATGTAGTCACAACTTCTATTGTAGTATTTGTTTTGACTTTTCATTTATTTTCCTGACCTTCACCTTTCATGTAAATCAGTAGATAAGTAGTTACTCAAAAAATAAACTTAAGATAATTATAATATTTTTTTAGTATGTGTTACGAATTGCAATAATTCGAGAACTTGTAGATAATTTGGTTAACAAGTTATCATTGTTAAACGTGGTATTATTTTTTTATTCTCACCATTGTCTCAGTCTCATATTTTTTATAATATATGATCATGTGCACACATTGTTTATTTTTTATTATACACACATTTTAAAACTATAAACCAATCAAAACAGTACACAAATAATAATCCTAATATTTTTGGGTTTGTACATTTTCAGAATCACTAATTCTAATCTCTTTCAACTTATATTCAGGTTATATAACTGTTTAATAAGTATATATTGAAGAGAAATTACACTATAGGTAGATAAATAAGTTCCAAATCCACATACCCTTTCAGCCATTCTCTCGTAATCAGGATAGCAGAACGCAGTAGACAGATGGACAAAGGAAACCAAATTCTTTATCTTCTTAGCCACGTCTAACACGCGCTGTGTCCCTCGAGTGTTCATTTCCAAGCCCTCTTTGAGAGGTGCTTCGAGACGCAATGTCGCTGCGAAGTGGAATACTATTGATACCTGGAAAGTATTGGTTTCATTGAGTAAAATGCTTTTTGGCATTATGATACTTTCATAATGCCAAAAATAGATTAGAAAAAGATAATAGTAATGTGATGCATTTAATGTATATTACAAGGAAGTGATCTAATCTGTTGTGTGTGGACAATTCTTGACTTATAGTAGGAGAACTCTTTCATAGGGGCTAGTAACTAAGACGGCAAAATATAGAGGTTGAAGAAAATTGTTCACCTTAACTACACGCAAAATATAATGATGTAACATCACTTAAAATCCTGCTTAGCCTTTTTACTCTTTTGTTGATTTAGCCAAATTATTTAAATTAGTATTGTTCAGCGCTATGGTAGAGATTTGTGTTTATTCAGTTTCTTAATTTCTTTAAACAAGCGAACTTGTGTAACAATGGAGTACCTAATGAGCTAGCTTTTTATATAGCATCAATAGCATTTTAGTAAAAAAGTTCCTATTTAGCAGAAAGAAGATAATAAATCAAATCGTAACAAAGGAGCTTGTAAAGCCGCTTTCACTTAGTTCTTGCTTATTGCAAATATAACTTATCAGATAATACGCCTAGACAAAGAACTAGTTTATCAATATTTTATACGGGTGAAGGAAATAATTGCAATTTACGTTGTATAAAACGAACTTTATATAATATCTATTCATTACCTCGTAAATTATAAATATTCATGCTAAATGATATAATGAAGAGATTGTACTTTTATAATCAGTTCTAATATTTGATTAGTTTTTTAACTATCCAGTAATTAACGACATCAACAGTGCATTAATGGTATATATGCGTTAATATAGGTAATAGTTATAATATTACTAGCGGTTCGCCCCGGCTTCGCCCGTGGTTCCTACATGTTTAAACTATCCTATCTCTCAAGTTGGATCGAACTGCACATGGTGTGCGAATTTTATTATAATCGGTTAAGTGGTTTAGGAGTCCATTGAGGACAAACATTGTGACACGAGATTTATATATATTAAGAAGATTACTCACAATTAAAAAGTACTGTCAGTCTTTTGTGCTTTTCTAGTACAATTTTTGGGCATAAAAAATAATACTATTATTACGTGAGAATAATTTATATTACACGTATTAAAACTTACCGCATGATCTACAATCTTAGACTTAACTACAAAGGAAACCAGTAAATGAAGTAATAAAAGATCAAATCATATTTTATTTATTGTACATCAAATACAACATACAAATTGTATTTATCTTTAACTTTGATGGCTCTTTCACTATTGTGCTCTACCAAGGATTTCAAACAACTTTCTCTTATTACTTCCAAGCATTTCTACACTGCCTATGTTTACTTTCGTGTTTAAACCATTGATACTATTTGTTAATCACAATTTTTTATTTAACAATGATTAAATTTCAAGAAAGTTAACCGAATATTTATGTATCCTAAATAGTTGAAATTATCATTAGCATCTTAGATCATTAAGTAAATTAGCATTGATTTTGAAACGATTTTTTAGACAATACTTTATTGATCCTTTATATTTTACGATAATGTAGATAGAAAGCAATAATGAATCATAACACTATATAAATATTAAAACATTTGCAAATTGCTTAAAAATAATACGTCAAGATTTACAAATATCCGTCGTTTTTTGGAAACATAAATTAGAAAGTAAGCTTTATGTTTATTTTCCGTATTATGAACTTGACTGCTATTATTTTACAGAATAATTTATAAAATATATATTTTATATATAAGTAAGAGGAAATGAGTTATTGAAAGAGACAAAAATGAATACATGTTATTAGTAACAAACTCCTTAAATTTAACCAGTTTTATTTGTGCAATAAAAGATCCTTTAGGAGACGTAGGTATTATTAGAAAAACATTGCATTATAAATTAGAAATAATGAATAAATAGTTACCTCATCATATATTTGCTGCAGTTTCTCGTTATCAATACCGAGGTTATCATTCAACAAATCTCCTGTGACTGGAATCAATTTCTTCATCACGTGTGGTTTTTCTTCCCTTATTCTCGAAAATAGCTGAAAATAAACAAATATTTATGAATAGCATAGAAAAATATACTTACTCACTATATTCAAGAATCCTATTAAATCATAATAAATAAGTCATAAAAACCGTATGGTATTTACTGATTTATTTATATGTTATACCATTGAGAAATAAGCAATACTTACATCTTCTTCTAAAAAGACTGAATTGCTTAGATCTTAATAACAACGGTATTTTATTGGCATTTTATTGTTCATTTCATGCCTTCATATCATCTACCGTATAAAGAATTAACTAACGCGGCTTATAACAACGCAGACAATATTATTGTTTATGCACATAAACCTTTATACGCGTACAAAAATTTTATCCCAAAGTGACTTGGGACTTGGGCCAAGTCATACAAATGGTACAAATATTGACAAATAGCTATTCGCCCGAGGGTTCTTCCGCATAGAAAAGGAAAACCCGAATAGTTCCCGTTCCTGTGGGATTTCTGAAAAAAAAAACTTTCCTATTTCTGTACCAAATTTTACCTTAATCGGTTCAGTGAGAAGAAGGGACAGTCAGACAGAGTTACTTTCGCATTTATAATATTAGTCAGGATACTCACAGGCAATTTCCACATATCTTCAATGCGCGATTCAGGTGACTTCCCGCGCTTCGGTCTGACCAAAGCGAAGATACAGCCTATATCGGGCACGCTGTATAGAAGCTTCTCGATCAGCACCTTCCCCATGAGACCGGACGACCCAGTTACCAGGATCTTCCGACCCCGGTACCATTCGTTCACTTGTGACGTCATTGTTTATGTCTGGAGGTAAAATAATAAAGAAACATTAAAAATATTCCTTAGACTCATATTCAAATGGACTTGAACTTAGACACTCTTGCTATGAATGCCTGATTAACATATTTTTTGTAAATACATATCTGGCATATTATAATATAAAAAACCCAATCTTTAAGTCTAATGTTCACGCTTTATTTTATTAACTTACTACGCAATAGTTTTATAATTTTGAAATAAATAACAAAATTTGTAGAAGAATATCTTTAAGCCTTATATTCCTTAAGTTTGAAATTTTGTACAATAGAAACTACGTTGTGATAAACACAGGTCAGATCATTCTACGAAAAATATAATAAAACCCGGCTGAAAATACCTAGAGGAAACTTTATATTAACTTTAATCTATTTTAAAGAGTACAATTTACTGAGCAGCCTTAATACTTACTATTGATCTCTTCCAACCAACCAGGGGCAAAATGGTACAAGCATTACAAGAAACTACAGAACAACTAGTGAACTAAATATTATATTTATTTCATGAATTCGAATTGCACCGATAAGTACATTTGTTTGCTCAATTTTGTTTAGTGGCCTGTATGTAGGTTATATTTCATAATACGGTTTAACGTGACGCAAGCCATTTTACGGATCCGCTGCAAAAATGTAAGTAACGTACGAAATATGATACTACTATTACAATTCACAATACTTAAACGAAAATATACTTCAACTTAGTATATAATATGAACCAAGCACATGCTTCCTGCATATACTTACACATTGCAATATTTAGTATTGTATTAAAACGAAAACATACTTGAACTTGGTATAATATGTAAACCAAACATGCCTCCTGCATATAGCATAGCTTACGGAACGGATGAAAGCTATGGGAATAATTATTAGAAGCATAATATAAACTTTTGATTATCCTACCTCTATATTAAGACTAAGCACTTAGTATGTACATTTTTTGTGATATGGTACATGTTGATGAAAATTAACATCATTGCAACATTTGCAACACTGAAGATGAAACTTCGACTAGCCGCGGGAAGCAATTTTTATCTATTATTTGATTATCCACAACATGCCAATGATATGACACTAATTTTGGAAAGACGTACCTAACAATAATAAACTACATATTGTTGATTATGTTTATCATTATCATCCATACGAACTTTGTAAATTTTGTACATGCTTTAATTTCACACAGATCCCGACAGAAGATCAAATATTTCTCTATTTCTTAAAATTTTCAACCGTAAATCTTAAATTATATTTTATAAATAAATGTATTATCTAAACACCATAATACTAAAGCTGTTAATGGCGTTCCACTTAGAACAGGTAATTCTGACAGTTACGTAAATAGTTGTGTTACGTCACAAGGGAAATATTGTCAACTTGCGAATTACGAGGTCTAGCCAACATCTATGAGGATATATTATATAGACTTTTATATTTGTTAATGATGAATGAATTCAAAAACATATGAGTATGCCCTATGTTTTTTGCCGAGCAACCAAAGGACTTCTCCTTTGGTTGCTCGGCTGGATCACATGATGTAAAATTGAACTTGACTTTGGCTTGGCTGAGAACATAAGATAAAATAATAAGGCTATTATTTAATACATACATACATTTATAATAATTGTTGATATCCTTGCGATGCGAATTTTCATAGAACATGAGAAAATGTGGCATACAAAACAACGAATTCTTCTTTTTGGAAGTTTTAGTGGTAGCTGTGTGGCTGTTATTTGTTGTTATATTTCCGTAATGAACAAGGACAACCATATTTTCAGGACTTTACACTGATCCGAATGAATAACTGGGAATATAACTGGAATTATCTACAAGATCCATGTACCACCACAGACACATGGGGATTAAATCAGACCAATATATCAATAGGGCGTTAAAATAGAAAAATAGGCTTTACAGCATGTGATACATCATACAATAAAGTGTCTTAAATTACATAACAATTCTACGACTTTACTTAAGTTGATTGTTGTTAAGTTGACTGATTACACTTATCTGGATTAGATTTGGCATTGACATAGGTAATGGTTTGATTAGGACGTAGAGTACTACGCCGTACCGCTAGAGTACTACGGTATTTACGGAAGATAATTTAATTTTAAAAGGCCGATTAGAAGATTTCTCATAGGCATCTTAATTAATAATATTAACATGTACTTACTTATGACTAAAAAACAGAAGTAACTGTCAGTGACTTCAAATTAGCACAAATACAGTTTTAAGCAAATAATATAAACGAAGAATAAAAACTTCAATGAAATATTATCTACTGAGGTGCACATTTTCTATTTAGTTCAATTTATCAGATAGCATATTATAACATGTTATGAAACAAGACATTTGTGGTTTTACCGCAAACGGGAAATGAGTAGGTACGTGATTTTCTTATTCCATCGAATCGTAATTACACAAACTATCAACCAAGAAGACGCGGTCAAATTATCCGGTGAATTAAAATAAAAATAGAGACAAAATATAAACATAAACAATAAACAATAAAAATATGCTTCACACAAATTGATTTTTTTTTATGATTTTATGCTCTTGTTTGTAAACATTTGTAAACAATATTTTTCTGTCTCTCCGAATAACTTGACATCGACATCACAGTGTTCTAATTCATCTTGACAATGAGATAGCAAATAAAAGTGTAACTCACCAATCAGGTGCGATGGTCTAGCAGAGCGCGACGGTAGAGCCGTGCGATGCGCGTGCGCAGAGCAACTGGCTTAGCGTTAGCTTCACGGCTTGTCGGCGGTGGAACCACGTAAAAGGCTTCGAGTTGCTCCACCAATTTAAAATTGTACCATAACGTAGGTACAACTTTACGTTTGTACGACAGTAATCGAGTTTCCAGTAGAGTGAATATAGGTAACTCTACAAATATTGTTTGGTACATTAAACTAATGATTCTGAATCTAACTTTCCAGTTTTGATCTGTTGCACGTACAACTTTCATTTTGAATTCCAAGTTCAAAGACATTTCTTTACTGGTTGTATTTTGTTGTACCGTTTTGTTTGTGCTTGTGTGATGAGCATTTAGAACTGGCCTAGAAAAAATTATATTAATATTGGTACTTTATAATATGATGAGTTTTTAATATTTAAATTGTAGATATGTTTTAACAAATTCTATAGGAGCATGAGATTAGTACAGATAGGGGCTTCTATTGTAATTTAAATTATGCCAGTAAGTCGATCCTATTGTTAACAGTACATGTTATATCGCATATATGTAAAAATATTTAAATATCCTAGTATCTAAACAGAATCATAGAATCATCATAATAATGTGTTACACCTTTCGATATCAACTCTCAATAGTTATACATAATCTGATGTTTCCTCTTATGAATATGTATTTCATTAAGAATTAAACAATAAAAAACTTACATAGTCTGTATTTTATGGTTAATTACCAAAAAAAAGGAATAATTTATTTTTTCCCCTTCCGTGCTTAGCAGGAAATTACAAGCGCTCTCTGGTGGTCACTGGCAAAACAATTGATTCGTGTACAGCTCTATCTAGCGGATATGTTCAAAACTATAAGAAAGGCTTCATTTTATTGACAGCAGAACACAAAGCAATTGAACAGCCTTTTCATAGATTGCGCTTTTATAATTTCAAGCTCCGTTAATAACTTTATACGAATAGCTGCGCTGCGAGGTTTCAACCGCAGACGAGTTTCAGTTTCATCCAAATCCGTCCAGTAGTTTGCATGAAAGAGTAACAAACATCCATTGCACAGATAATAATATGTACTATACCAGTAAAAACTTTAGCGTTTATAATATTAGTAAGATAGTCACTCGACTTACGTTATTTTTTTTATCAAGAAAAAAATATTCTCTCAGATACGACTGGATTTGATGTGTATACAGAATGATCACGAAAAATCCGTTAAAATGTCTTTAATATCCTTACTCAAAATTAATTTAATTTAAACGCAAGATGTAACATACATTCTTGTGGGTCTTTAGTTGGAGGAAGTGATATTTTAATTTGGAACGTGGAAGTTCTGTTCAAAACATATGTGATATATTGTATAGACCAAATATATCTACAATACCACTGAGTGCTTCAATTAATAAGTATTTTTAGCATTGCATTATTTAAATCAAGATGAACTCATGGGGAAAATCTTTCGGATACTTTGCCAAAAATAAATTCGAGTGGGAATTTCTGAACTCTCCCTGATTTTCCTCAATCTCTTTTTTAGCTATTTCAAACTATGCATTTCTACCTTTAGCAGATACTAGGATCTAAATTTAAGCTTGCTTGTCTCTGCACCGAAGTTCATTCGAAATTCAACTGCTGAAAAGTTATTATGGTTGAGTCGTTATTTAGCTTGACGATAGGTACTATGTATTTACATTATTATTTGTTATTGTCTTTGCTTCGTATCAGCTATTCTGATTATTTTATTTTTATTAAGGAGAGTTAAAAATAATAGCAACGGAAGTACAGCTATGATTATTAAATAAGTCAGTCAAATTTCAAACGACCGACTTTAACAATGGAACATCCACACCCAAACAGCGCTCGTCTTTTTTATGTGCACTCAGGCACACACAGCTTTTGTTTTGGGGTAAGGAAGATCCTAACAAAAGTGTAACTGGTTTCTATAACTTAAAAGTAAAGACCCATTTATTCCCTATAAGAAAATGTTAATGTTTTTTTTTATCTTTTTCAATTTATATGTTTACATAACTTTGTGAATAGGAATACTTTTTCAAATAAAGTGCAACTTATTCAAATATTGTAACATAGCGCTATTAGAGGAATAATAAAATTATAATTTTCGTTTCGAAAAATATTTCTTTTTTCAATGTAACGATGTCCAATATACATATAACTCGAGGGGAACTAGCCCATATAAAGTAGACGTATTCAGTGTTTTTATCATAGTCATCTTAATTTAAAATAGTATATAATTGTACGTCAAATAACAAATGTACAACTCATAGCACCCAATGGGCACTACGATTCACTGGCAGAGTCAGGCATTCCGCGATCCGGCGCCGACGCCGACGCGCCTGACGATCGACCGCGACGACTTTTGGTGGCCGAATATTACGAAATGTGCGCTAATCAATATGGGTAATGTGCAGTGTTATACAACCGAGAATCTAAATGAGAAACAAGCGAAGAACAAAAAACACAAAGATAACCAATCGCAAAAGGACAGTGATATACCAGCCAAAATGGGCGCGAAAAAAGAAGACCACTCATCGAATAACACTGATAACGTGTGTAATTTCAAGCCAATAGAGAAAAATAATGAAAAATCGTCTGCGACGAACAACGGGATATTGATAACGAATGACACCAAGGTTCAAGCGCCACCGATAGAAAGTGTCACTAAAATTGAGACGCAGAACAAAGATTTGGCAAATGGAGAACAAAGTGTCCCTGAACAGGTAACAATTTATCGCAATGGATTACGCTCAATGTTGCAAGGTAATTTAAACGTAAGATCAATGTTATCTTCGCATTTTTTGTGTTATCTTGAGCGTAATCCATTACGTGATATTTATATTTAAAATTTCTTATAGGTAATATATTATGTATTTTCATTAACATAATAACATGTCTTTTTTAAATCAATGTATTACACAATACTAATAATTATTATTGACGTGCTAGTCGAGAGCATGGATATTCCTTACGTGAAGTGTTGTATGTACATGTAAATTAGTTAAATACATAATACACTCACCGGCACGGAATCTTGGCCACTTACAAATTTGCCGATAAAAAAAGTTTGAAGTGCTTTTCACGATTTTTTTGTATGCAGATATGTTAACATATTACTTCTTTAATTTTATGTTAAGAAATCATTAAGTTTGAGAATAATCTTTTACCACTTTTTAAGAGATAGTCGAAATTTGTGATTTGTGCGGTTAAGCCAAAGTTATGAATTGATCGTTTTAAACTTTTTTCGATATCGTTTATGCTGTTTTATGATATTGTTATTGTTGTGCTGTAGTCAATGATCATAACAAACAATAAAAAATGCCGCTAACATCTGAACAACCTGCACAAGCCATCACAATGTTAGACCAATGACTGCCCCAACATAAAGTACCTAATGTACAGTACGTACCACGTTCAGCGATGAACTATGCATGGAGAAGATACCAGGAGACTGGCAGCTACACGTGCAGACCAGGAAGTGGAGGTGTGAGGTGCACATCAGCTCGAGAAGACCGCTTTATCGTTCAAGAGATACTCAGAAATGGCTTTCTGACAGTTTTTGAGATACGCCACCGGCTCCAAAATACCAGGACAATAAATGTGAGTGAGCAATCGGTGAGAAGACTAATGAAGGAAGTTAATTTGAAGGTTTGCAGACCAGCACGCCGTCCAGAACTCCTCAGACATCACAGAGAAGCACGTCTTCGTTTTGGGCGAGATCATGAAAACTGGACCCACAGCCAGTGCGCTCGTGTGGTGTTCACAGATGAGTGCCAAGGCACTTTACGAGCTTCTGATTGCCTTGAGTCAGTATAGAGGATACGAGAAGAGAGGTTTTCACCCATCACCACAACTCAAACGGCGATTTTTCATGGAGGGTCAGTAATGGTATGGGGAGGTATAAGTTTCGATGCTCGCACGGGGTTAGTTATCGTAGATAATGGCTTAAATTTGATCAGGTACACCGAGGAAATTCTCCAGGAACATGTTCAGCCCTATTACAGGTTTATCAGTGAAGAAAATTTGCTACTAATACACTATAACGCACGTCCGCGTGACGTACGATGCGTATAAGAGTACCTTCAAGAGGTTATTATTGAAAAATTGGAGTGGCCAGCTCGTAGCCCGAATCTTAATCCAATAGAACACATCTGGGACATGCTTAAAAAAAACATAAAGTTCGATTCTAACCCAGCACAAACGGTAGATGAGATAAGAAATACAGCTGGGGCCGTTTGGTACACTATAGCTCAAGAGGACATCAAAAATGTCTTCTAGAGTATGCCAGAAAGGATGCAAACAGTGTTTAAGGCAAGAGAAGGAAACACCCAATATTAAAAGGTTTCTTTTTTTATGTAAACGCTTTTTCCTAATTTTTGTGCATTTTTGAATAAATCATTTAAATTTCACAGAAAAAGCGTAAATTCTTGTTTAATTCATATCTGCGCGGTAGAACTTATTATTAACTTACAATTATTCCTAAAAGTTTGTAAAAACATTAAATTATCTAGTTTTGATTAAATTATTATTGAATTTTGTAGTAGAAAAGAAATAGTGTAATTTTTCGCAGAAATTTGAAGTGGCCAAGATTCCGTGCCGGTGAGTGTATATGCGTAAACTGTTGTAGGACAGCTATTTCAATCGAAATAAATATTACGCTAAATAGATGAACCGCATTGTCTATACTTGATAATAATATTAAAAGGATTATTTTAAAAATTAAATATATTTTTATTTGATTGTATGAAACAATTATTCAACAAAATTATAAGTATTTTTTTTGTATTCCGAGTTTTCCGGAACATAAGCGGGACGAGCAGCAGTAGCAGAAAATCGTTATATTATATACTGGTAGAGTTGTTACTCTACGAGACTTTGCAAGAATTAAAACATTATTATCATTATTTCGATAACATTTATTAGATACTTATTTATAATTGACAATAGATTACCCTGATTGTGAGAGTAATTTCAAAATCCGTTGCATGTTTATAAGCGGGTAAAAAGAGAAATACACTCGAAATAAAACTTCCATTGTACAGCCTAATTTTTTACATAGCATCTTGTAAGTACAACGTGTTTAATCTATTAAGGTCCATTAGGCATTTTTTTCTGTGATGATCTAATATGCAATATTAACGGCCAAGGACAGTAGATTTTGCTATCTGATCCAAGCGTTTTTTTACATTACATTAGTTAAAGTTGCCATGTATTTCCAACAATATATCAACGGAAAAAAAATCCTTTTGTTAATATTTTAAATCATCGTGTAACTCTAAATAGACTGACACTGAGAATTATAGGTACCATACTCATAGCCTAAGAATAAGTATTTGAACTTGCAAATTATTGCCTGGATTAAGAAACTATTTTTAACCAACGCGACGTTCTGACAAAGGAAGCAAGGATCACAAGTCGTAGTGTTAAGTTGTTTGTATTGTGTTTATTACTGGTTTGAGAAGAGTAAAAAATATGGAATGTTTAATTTACACATAATTGTAATGTTTGTAACATTGATCACAAGGTCCACATTCCACATAACTACATGGTATAATAAAAAATAAGTCAAAGTAAGCATAGAGCACGAATTGACTTAAACGTTCAAATCTATGGTTGCTTGTTTCAATTATCTTCATTACATAGTATTTTTAAGTACCTACGTACTTAGTACCTCATTTTTTAACTAGAAAGGAGGAACATTCGAATATCTTTATAGATAGGAACTTTGCTTCGGGGAATTCTTGATGACAACATAATTTTGAGTTAAGTATAATTCTAGAATATTTTTTTATACCTGAAACTATGATACAAACAATAACTTAGCTTTTAAAATATACATTTTCACTATGAAATACATATCTACGTAACTGTAGATGCGTCGAGTTGATAACTTTCTATGACGTAAAAGTAATATTGAAGCAGAGCCAAATTACAAATTATTTTGATAATTTATCTGTGTAAATGTTCTAATAGTTTGCAAGAATTTATTATTTTATGTTTCAGGTTAATTATAAATTTAATAGGCACGACAGCTTAGCTTTTAACTACTGTCGTTAAATAAACATTTGATATTTATATCTGGGGGCACGGTAGTGCCCCCGCCAAGACGAGCCAAGCGAACAAGCGAAGCGCACGGGCACTACCTACCTTTTCTCGAAGCGCTTCGACGTTTTTTTGAACCCTCATAACTTGGGTTTGGATTATGCTAGATCAACAAAATTTTCGGGATATATTGTCAATAGCGGACTTATTGAACATATTAAGTTTTAATTACATTAGCTTTTATACTTCAGATTTTATTTATATCTAAAAAACGCTAATTTCGTCACTGACTCACTGATGATCATCAAAATTCTTAAGGTATTTCCTAATGTCCTAGAAAGCTGAAATTTTGTATGTAAGCTAGTATTAGCACACAAACAACAAAAAAATTATAAAACTTGTAACTTTCATCCCCCAACCCCTTAAACTAGGGGATGGGAGTTTGTATGAGGCCTGTAATTTTAAATTAAATTTTGATGACGCTAGAGGTCTAATCTAATAATCTAAAACTTGGTTTCCCTAGATACATATATGTATAGGTACTCCTTGTTAAAAAAAAAAATTAAAAATTTAATCGACATATAAAATTTTGTTACAAACAACTTACAAAAAGAAATGAAATCCCACCAAAAACATTTTCATGTAAAATGTTGCCAAGATGAGCCCATGTGACTCGCACTGTCAAAAAATTATCAGATCTCATGTAGAGCCAAGCTTCTAACACTACACGCCCTAACTCTACAGGGCCTAACTTCACAAACTCTACACCTTAGTCAAAATATGTGGCTTGGCCGTTCGTTACTACAAGAACTATTGTATAACACAAAAGTAATGAACAGTGAATTAATTTTTCACCTTACGCCGATGTGAATGTAGCGAAATGGCCAGGCCACATATTTTGACTAAGGTGTAGAGTTTGTGAAGTTAGGCCTTGTAGAGTTAGGGCGTGTAGTGTTAGAAGCTTGGCTCTACATGAGATCTGATAATTTTTTGACAGTGCGAGTCACATGGGCTCATCTTGGCAACATTTTACATGAAAATGTTTTTGGTGGGATTTAATTAAGATTTTGATAAAAAATTACACAATCAGTGCTTTCGCAGTGTACGTACTTACCACCGCTAAACTTAATCTAAGATTTCTTCGAAGTATTCGTAAATGATAAGGCCAAATTTTTTGCATTATTTAATATGAAATAATAAATATTATATTTTATTGCCAAACAAGACAGACAGACTTTTCTGTATTACCTAATAACATATAAATACTTCTTCATATAATATACCTACATAGATTAATTTATTATCATTTCTATAAAAAGAGATGAATCATTTGGTCGATCTTTGGCTGCAAAAATCGTAGCTATTTTTCAAACAAACCTGTTTTATCTCTGGCTGCTTTTAGGTTAATTGTTTGTCTTGATAAGAATATTACGTCATTAGTCTTAAACTTGGCAAGAATTCGTTTTCTTTGTAAAGACTAGTTGCCTACTGTTTTTTCTCTCCATAAGAACTTTCCTTGAGCTGTAACAAAAACGCTTAAAAAATGTTTAAGCCGAATTCGTCGTGCTGTTCTTGTGTTTGAGAGTAAGATGTAAAGATGTTAAGAGAACGTGATGCAAACAAAATTTCTCACATGGAATATGGGAGACTGCATCACCCACTCAAGCAAGATAAATCGATAAATATACTGACGCAGTATGCGCTTGCCATATGGACCATATCCCACGTGACTGTTATATGTAGATTCACTAGATAATAAAAATCTCTACTATTCCACCTCTACTGTATTAAAATGAGAAACTCTATCTTTTTTTCACGCCTAAAGCACTGAAGCGATTTGAATGAAATTTGATACGAAGATTTGTCAATTTCCTTAGTTATTTCCTAAAATTGAATGACTGATTATTTTCAGAATTCGAAGGAAGTAATTTACGATATCTGAAAAGATAGGAATTTCTTAGAAGTAAAGACATAGTCAGAAACATTAAAAATATTTTTTTTGTATGAATTACATAATCTTTCCAGTTTTAAAATGAAATCTCAAAAACAATCATTTAATCATTTAAACATATTATGGATTTAGGTGTTTCTTACATTAAATTTAAGTACGTATTATTTCATTTAATCGGTTCATATCTACTGATTTTATATATTTCCTGGACCAATTTGATTTCAGCATAAATGCAATCAGCTGCATTGTTCATGCTTTAATAAACATAGTTACTTTACAATTCCAAATTTCCAAACAATTAAGGAAAACAAATAAAGGTTTCATATTACAACAGGCTCTAATTATGTAGCGGTAGATTTATTTTTCAGCTAACATTTTGAAAATAACTCCCTGTAGTTATAAAGCGAAAATTTTATTTAATTTCTAAGAACTTTTCCTGCTCTGTTCTACAATAAGAAAGAGATAGATATACGATAGCGATAAAGATGTTGCACTGCATTGATAAAAAGCAAGCGGAAAACTGTATGTCAGTCCGATAAGTAACTTGTAGAGTTGAGCACGGTATTTGAGTTACGTTTTTACTCCTACACAATTATTGTTTCGTAAACATAACAATATGTAAACCTTGATGGAAAGACTCTTGTTATAAGTGCAAATGAACTATGCTTGAAAAATCTATAATAAGTGTTACTTTATATTGCGTCAGAATATCTTTAAAAAATAAATGGTTTATGCAAACGTTATCATATGAAACATTGAAGTGAAGTTGATGTTTACAATTTTATTTTACAAATAATGGTTGTACCAAAAAATGATAATATGTCGTCGTATAGTTATACCTCGTACTCGGCAAAACCAAGGAGTTTTCTGCCCAAGAAGGTAAGAAATCAACCCAAACATGCGTGAAACTATAAACTTATGACAATATGCATATTTTATGAAATTATTTATTTGATATGTTGAGGTGTTTCTTTTTTTTCAATATGAAGTAGGTACTATTGATAACTGACTGTTACAATTATGTTATTTGAGTAGTTGTTTTATAAATAATTAGCCGCTCCGCCCGGGTTAACCTAGGTTAGCTCTAGGTTAACCCGGGAAATAAAGGTGTATGCCACTCTGGAACAATGTTGCTTTGGAGGTAAAATACCTTTCAAAAATACGAGTAGTATCGAGATCATTTGGTATGAAACAACAAACAAAAAAATATTTATCATATCACTTTACAAACATTGATTATCTATAAGGATAAAAGAGATAACTTCTATATTTGTTTAACTGAGAGCCAGATCCAAATTTGGTATGATAAGCCTGACTAAGGAAAAGAAATCCAGTATTTCTCCTGTTCTGGAACCTGTGTAAATAACCAGTTTGTAAACATGAACTATCTTAACTTTTCTGTAAAATGAATTACGGATGCTTTAATTATTTTATCATTAAATTAGTATAAAATAAGCAGTATACTATTCATTTGATTCATAAAGATAAACCGTATTGAACATTGATGCCTCTAGTAAAGAGTACATTACCATATGTAATAACGCTTGTCTTAATAAATATAGCTTTATCGCAGATAGTTTTTAATAATGTTTTATAAACAAGTTTCAGTCTGCCAATTTACACGCGTGTTATCTGGAAAATATAGCCATGTGCTTACGAATTCATTCATTATAACTGAAATAAATATACATATTAATATCAGTCATTGAAGTAGATAGTACTAGGTAATGAAGACATTTGCATCATGGATAACATGAAACTTTGAAGTTTACTGTTTTCCATAAGATCTATGCATATTGATTAATCTTATATTTAAAATAAAAACTTGAATAGATATTAGATAGAAGTTATAAGATCTAATCACATTATTTGTGTTGTTATTGATGTGTACATTCCAGACATTATAGATGCGTGTCTTGTCATCAACATAAAACATTTATATCAAGATCATCGGATTTTCCATAAAATGTAATTACCTGAATTAGGTAAAAAAATATCCAATTAAGTATTACCTACCTATATAAGATTTTTTGAAAATGTCCAAATAATTACAACGATTATCTTGTGAATAAATGTTAAGAAAATATTCGAGTCGATTTCCATACAAATACAATAAATCATTTTAAAACTTTTTAAGTGATTGCATTGTGAAATACAAATCTTGTTTTTGAGATTTAAATATCATGAAACCTACTTATTTATTTTGTAGCAGTATTTTTGGAGGTGATATTATAACCATGATAAATCATGATAGAGGAGTTATTTTAATCTTATCCACTTTGAATCTTATTAAATCGATTCATCTTTTCTTGTGAGATAGTGTAACAAGATTTAACTAAAAGTAGATCCTAGGCCCTGCGCAGACGGCACACTTTTTGTGCGATCGAGTCTGCGGC
>CAJQZM010037300.1:47339-61894 GCA_907164665.1 Colias nastes | reverse complement strand
GTATATTAACTGTGATGCACTAAGCGCTATACACCACATGAAAATCATCCTTCAGATATATACAAATTTTATGCATGTGAAAAAGTACATGTTCCTTTAATTCCTGAAACGCACAACATCGTAGATTTTATGGAGACGTGCGATAGTGATGTAAGCGGTCTTCTTTGATGGACTGTTGAAAGCTGCTTTTAAATTGATGACTCAACGGATTCAACGCTCGTAGAATGGCAATCGGTCCTATTTGAGATTGCGAAGGCTTGAGTCTGTAACATAATTTAGTTGTGTACTAACATCAAGTTTGTTTGCTCACGCTAAATTTGTTTTGAATCGATTGGCCGCGTTTTAGCACGCTGCACGCACCGTTCAATACTAGCCATTTGTGTTTTGCATTCTACGAAACAATGTTTGTTCTAAGAATATGTTTCATTTGACGTTTCATTTTGTTGATTTTAGCAGGATAAAATCAAATTGGTACTTTTTTATATATAAAAAAAGAAAATATTAACCATAGTTTAAAATACTAAGCATTTGACCAACGAGTATTTGACTGGGTTAGGTACTTAAAATGAATTATCTAATAATAAAATATATGGAACGACAAATTTCTGCACCAAAAACTTTTCAAATTCAAACAAATACCATGCTAGATTTAGGTACAGGAATCTAACAAAATACCGTTAGTTTATCCGTGACCACCTCTCTAAACTACCACTAAATGCTCGCGGTATCTTTGAGCGTTGACCCTTACATGGCCGGCACCAAAGCTTCCCACTTACCAACCTACTTGCTATTGATAACAGTACAACCAAACTTGTTAATATTATCAGATTTCCCTTTAAGGTAGGTCCTTAAAGCTCAGCATGGCCAATCGAAAGATATAATATCACGGTTTCGAGTAAAACAAAGATGTCAAATAATATTTTGAAATGGAAACGCTCTGAGTAATATTTGTAAGATGGTAAGTCAGTAAGTGGTAATAAAAGCAAATAATAATAATTCGTATAACTTGAAGCGAATAGGTATGAGTGTCATTTATGTTGGTCGTTGGCAAGGATGAGCCGACTCCAACTTTCATTGGGTACAAGTCACAAGAGACAGCAAGTAATTAAAATATTTTGAACTCTTACATATGTCACAGTTGACAGATATATACGTACATACAGTTAGGAAACTAAGCCCCTGCGATGAAATTATGACATTTAAGCACTATTATAGCTATAGGGCTGTTACCTTTTTGATATTTAACCGACTTCAAAAATAAAGGAGGAGGTTATCAACGTCCTGTATATTTCTGTTTGCTTTTTTTTCACAGTTGATTTTGTGGTAATTTTGAGATAAAAACCCGTTAAAATAAAAAAATGGTGTAGCCTAAATATGAATTTACAAGAAGAAACAATCCGAATTAATACACCTTGGTAAATACGTTTTTATCAGTGCTATATTTCGAAAGTTTGTTTTGTTATGGACGCCAAAGGCTTTTTAATGTACCTAAATTATTTATAACTAGCTTTCCACCCGCAGCTTCGCCCGCGCAGTCAAAGAAAAACCCGCATAGTTCCCGTTCCCGTGGGATTTCCGGGATAAAACCTATCCTATTTCCCGGGGTAAAAAGTAGCCTATGTCCTTTCTCGGGTATCAAAATATCTATATACCAAATTTCATGCAAATTGGTTCAGTAGTTAAGGCGTGATTGAGTAACAGACAGACAGACAGAGTTACTTTCGCATAATATTAGTATGGATGCTTGATATTTGTATTATACATATATTCAATAATTCTTTTAAACCAGAATTTACAATACTTGTATGTAGGTATACCTACTAAATTATTTTTAAAACGATAAATTAAATTAAATTAAAAAACACAAAATATGCAAAAATAAATTAAAATTATTATTATACGAGCATAGAACCTCCACCTTTTTGTTTTAGGATGAAAAAGAAAATAGTTTGACAGGCTTAGTGCTTGACAAAGTGGTAAAGTCACGTATCGATAAAAATACAATAATTATAATATCTATCTTTTTCTTCCCTAATATTTACGTAATTATGCACATAAATTTAAACAAGATTTTTTTAAGGTTTCCGTTTTTTTAGATTTTTGTGCTCTTCTAGATTGCGTAAAAAATAGATGCGATCTTTAAACAGACTGGACTCCTAATAGTGACTATTGCACGCCTCATAAGCGAAGCGTTGAGGACTGAGGTGGGTACTACTGTCACTTCGCGCAAAACATCTGATTTTTCAAACTTAAAATGTCTTTATGTATCATACATTGCACTTGTAAGATAATACATACACACACATATTAAGAAAAAACACTATTTTTAACATTCATGATATTTTTGATGTCATTTTTGTTATTTAAACTAGTTAAAAAACAGTTTAAAAAAGTTCTGTCTTGGACGTCCGTGTGTCTGTATGTGCGGAGGATTTTCTTGTTAACACGATAGCGACCGAAATACTTTACTAATCGAGTCTTTTTTTTTCTCTTACGCTTGAGTATGCTCAGGAATAGAACCCTTTCATTTTTCAGGGTCTGATTCGATGTGGTTTAATTGTTATTAAATAAACAAAAAAAAATATCGACTGAGATTATGAGGCGTGCACTTTTGGATTTTCCAAACTTTTATTTGTAGCTATCATTTTGGTGGAAATATGTCAACATAATTTAAAACTCATGCTGCCATATCTATAGAAATTAAAAAATAGTCTCTTTTTAACTTGTAGTCAGATACGGTATTTACAAATATATTTATTGAAAGGGCTACAAACTGAAACAATCGATATTTATTTAATGTGAATTGACATCACTTTAAACTTTTTTCTATACTATGTATCTTTGTCATTCAAAATCTGTGGATGTGTCACCCGCTACTATCGATCCCCCTCAATACCCTCGTAAACACGCTTGATGGGGGGGGGAGCCATTTCGAACATTTTGTATGAAGTTTCCTTACTGTATGTATCTGTATATTGTGCATATGTCAACCATATGCATATGAATACGGTTCTGTATGTAGGTAGGTATGTTAATAATTAATAGAAACATATTAACTTACTGTTGATAATAATAAATATCTATGTACAACAACATGTTAAAAATTTGACTCTACATAAAAGCACATGACTAGTGACTACATATTTCAGGATTTAAATAATCTCATAATAAAATTGTTATTGTTTTAATATAAAGTCAAGTCAAGCTTACAAAAATGTTTTTGACGCTTCCATTCCATATCTGAATATTGAAAATCTGAAGAAGGCGAGACGAAACTCTATAGTTCTTACATGCGTATAGCAGCAACTGTATCAATTTTGTTAAATCTATAGCTGTTTCACAGTGATTGTGCTCCCTTACCAAGATCTTATAACTCAAGCCGCGGCGTCGAAGCTGATGCACGTCCACATTCCTTCGCGATCGTCCTCGCCTTAAACGGGTGGTTGTCGCCAACCGACAGCAAGTGCCAGCTCTGAGAACACTGCGCCCGCCTGTTTCACACACCCTGACAACTGCAGCCAGATTAGATAAAACATTGGCATCTGGGCTTTTGAAGCTAAGTGACTCGGGTTTCTGCGCTGAAAAATTGCTGAAAATTGTGTTAACGATATATTATGTACTTACTATCGTGAATATATAATTCTTTGTTCTATTACAGTGAGATGGAGGAATAAAGGGAAGGAGGAGAATATGCTATGCTAACAAAAATTGTTTCACAATAGCAATATATGTGCAGGTATGTTGTTCTTTCTATTCTACATTTCGACTGCATGACAGATTTTAGAAAGCTTTAGGAACAAAACAAAACAACATTCAATATTGTACCTGAAAAACCTCAATACACAATTAATAAAAGGCAATTGATCTTTTCAGTAGGTTATAATATGTGAAAGCAACAATTCGCTTAAAGTTATTTCGCGTTTGCCTCTCTACAACAATGACATTAAGTAGTTGAGGAATTTTATGTGCTTCGTGAATAGTGGCAGTTGGAGGAATAATACAGCTGGCTCATGGAATGGAATGCAATACATTAATTAAATGGCAAAAGTTGAATGGCTGAGGGTGTAGCTGGTTATTCGCGAGCACGGTGGTCGATACCGTTACATTTTGGAATGGGACCATCCGCTGTCGAGCCGAGTCATAACCAATATTACCGATTTGGCATACTAGCACACGAATAATGCTATTCTTGTCTAATAATGTCGGCCGTTTGGGCAATTATCGTATCCAGTTAAGTAGAAATATGATTAATGTTGAACATATCTACCGTTATATAAGTAAACCAATGAAAGCAAAATTTACACTAAACTTATTAAACGTTTTCGTGTCAACTGAAACATAAATCTGAATATCTGCATAGTGATTAGTGAGTGATAAGTAATAGAAGTTTGTAATTAGAAGTAGAGCAAGTATACAATATAATAAATAATAATGATATAGAGCTTCGAAGAATTATTTATATTCAAAACAATTATTTAATTTAAAGAGTCAACAGCTCCATTACCTACATACAATTTTTCTCAGTCATTGACCTGTGTGGTTTTACATTGTTTGTACAACTCATTCCTAACGTTTTGAGTATAGAGGACGTTGTGACTTAGAAATTGTATGAGTCGTCTGTGGTTATTCAATAACAATTAAAACACAATAAATCTTGTACTTGTATTTATATCAAAACTTAGATACTCGTGCTCACTCTACAATTCATGTACCTACTCAATACATACACTAACATAATCTACTTCAAACTGGGTAGACTATATCACTTTGTTCTTGTCAACAGTCAACTAGGCGTAATATAGCAATTTCAATTCGTGTTTACGTAACTATTTTTTATGATAATATTGGAACGTTTCTCAATAACATATTAGAAATTATTATTATTAAAAAAAGTTACAAGACGCTGCAACCAGTAAATAAAAGTCATGTAAATGTCATTTTGCATATCAGGAATCAGAGTCTTTGTGTACTTTGTTCATATAATTAACCGGTTTCACTAATAGGTATAACGAGATAACAAAAAGATGAAAATTATAACGTATCCTGTCCTGCATGTTGGAACACGTTTATTTCTAGTATTTAATAGAGGGCCAAGGGTCACAGCGCTTATTATTCAGTTTTCGCTACCTTTTATGCGTCTCCCTAATGTAGGGCCCGTACCAAATTACGTATTAATAAATTCAATCCAGTTTCCATTCATATGTAATTCAATGTTTTTGTAAGAAACGTTTTTTAGTGCAACTGGGTCGCAGATGTGGTGGATTGAGAAATTACAATAATAACGTGGTGTGAACCCGAATAAATGTGTATTTTAAAATCATACCTACTTCAATAGCTCCGGGTCAAATGTGAATAAAGTAGATTGTTATCAATTTGAGATTTACATTTGACTTTACATATGAGAAACCGTTGAGAATATATTATACTTATTTTTTGTATGAGTACCTACTATGGTACCTACCTACATGAAACGAATAAATAAATATGATACCAATAGTTTATTATACTTTCAAGTAATAATTATGACTTGATCTTACAATTTAACTGTTTTACATAAATAAAAGCCCTTTTTGTAGAAATTGTAGAGCAAGTCTCTCACAATTGCCTTCGTTATTATTTACCAAAGTAGAGCAACACAGCAAGATTGTTTTTGCATAGGTAACATAATCTATTAGCATTACCTATTATTTTTTACTTATCGTTTTAATAATTAAAAAATGGTTGCCTGTAAAGTCGGTTTTACGGGCGAAGATTTTACGTGACAACGTCTTTTTCTCGATCATAGTTGAGTGGGAGAGAGACGCAAGGCATTCGGCGGGCCTCTCTCTCGTTCGGTGACTCATCGTAACGTTACCGAACGTACCGTACACTTTTTCATAAGTGACTCCCAGCCGCAACCTAATTTAAGACGTTGTCACGTCAAAAAATATGTAAGCATCAATTCCAGTATGTGGTCTTTATAAATAGATAATTTTAATGGATTGTTTTATTGGTTTTGATTATTTAATTTTATTATAGCAACTGTAATACAGTAAACACGCTTTCATGTTTGCAATTATGTTTTTAAATATAAATTGAGCATTAACTGTGCAAGTTTAATTAATTTTTATTACGTTGGTAAAATAAAACGGTTATCACAGACAGGATGCATTTATATATAGTTTTTAGTATCTTGTTTATGTAATGACTGCAAATACTACCAATTTAGCGAACTATAAAATTTACCGTAGTAGCTTTCTAAGGGTCTACTCGACTAGAATGTGAATTGAATAATTTAATGAGACTAAGAATTCTCCAAAGTTTTCTACGTAGTAATTTTATTTAATTTTATTTTTATCTTTATTACTAGAAGATAAAGTTTATATCAAAGAAACTGCCCATCTAAACACAGTTTTACGTATTGTTTGCCTTGACCTTATACTTATTCTATAATCGTCTTATCATAATGATCGACATAATTTGAATACATTCTTGTTGTTTAGATTACATTATTAAAATGTTAAGGAGATGATATGAACGATGATATCAAGCAAACAGACATACTTTCACATTTGTAATACCTATTAGTAGGTGCCGTTTGGACAGCTACGGGCAGTGGACACGGTTATTGAGGCACAAGCCGCCCAGTGATGTCATTATACTTGGCCCATATGACGTAAGCATTGGTAGCTTTCTGCAAGCAAGCGTCCATGGCAGATTATCACTGGTCAACAATGATTTTGTTGCCCTGGATGTGAAAGTGGTTTCGAATAATTTAATGCATATAATATATAAATCTATTAATTGTTTTGGTAGATTGGCTCTAGTTTTTTTTTAATCCTAATTTTCTTATTAGACCATAAAACGCACCATGAAATAGAAGGTATATTTGTTTAATATCATTTATTTATCACAAAGTTTTACTAATTGTTTTGTTTTAGTTTTAATTAATTTAAATGGTTATAAAAATAGAGAAAAATCATTAAAACTTATGAAATAGTACAAGGAAATAGATTTTATAGGCTGCTCTTCTATAGTTAATTTGGGGACAATAGTTTCATAAGGACCAACAGTAACCTGTCATAATGTGACGATCCCATGTACCCTGATACTTTTATTCCATAATTATTAGTTCCTTTTCGATGCGTTCTTACTGTTTCTCACAGAAATTTCCCAGATTTACTGGAAATCTATCTAGGAGACTGTGGGGAAAGTGTAGCTTTATGCTCGTATTTGCTCATAGAATATTGAAGTTTTTTAACAACTTTTGCGCAATTTCTTTATAAATTGGTGCTTTTTTACCTTAAATTTGCCAATACTATACCTCTCCATAATTTACATTCAGCATCAGTTATTAATTTTGTTAAATTTTCATAATTTATCAATTTTCGACTCGTCCGTCCTGTAGGACCATCGGATATTCTTCTTATACTTCTAGATTCCCTTAAAGGCCTAAATTCTCATATTTATTAATTATTCCCAATGAATTTGCTTTTTCTAATCCCATTAATAAAAACCACAAGGGAATTTGGTGTACCTATCCACTTTTCTGACCAAGTGCTACTCGGTTGCTTCAACTCAATACAAACCGTACATTGTTATTCATAAAAATGATTCTTTTTACAGAAAAAATTTATTATTCTGATATTCTACATTCAGTTTTATAGAAATGGGTTATGTCTGAGCGAAGAAATGTGCAGAAAACGTAATTCACCAAAAAAATAAACACTTGTTAGTAACCCGTATTCTGAAGAACCGTAGGAGAATTAAATACTTATATGAAAATCCAAATTAAAAAAAAACTAGAGCCAATTAAATAATTTTAATGATTAGGTACATTCGTAAACTGGGTACTTGAAATATATAAATCTGTAGAAATATCCAGGGCAACAAAAAAAAATTGTTTTTTTGTTGAGCTGTGTTACAGTTCTTTTCCGATAAGATAAAAATATAAGCGCTTCTTGTCTGGCTAGGAGATTAAACACAAAGGACTATTATAATGACAAAACACTGCTAATTCCTGCTAAAATGATAAGAAACTACGCTTTTATTATTAAGGAATCAAATAATAATTACCTTCTGTCAAAAGCTTAATATTTCTTTACAAATTACCGTGGACGCGAACATAATTTAACATAACTGTGTTAAAATTATCAGAACAACGTAAAGTAAACAATGTAAACAGGTTTTGAGGTTAATATTGTGTGACAGTCAATCTTTAACAATCTGAACCAAACGTGATACAAAGTAATTAAGCCTGCATGTGATTGCCAATTGTACAAGTGTAGGTACTGTTTAATCTTTTTGTTCAACGCAAACCCTTGGCCATAATGAGACGTGGTGATCTCAGAGTGGCGCCTCGTCATATCCCGGCAGAGTCACGCGACAAAAATAACTTTAACCATCTCGGCCCTGATGCAATTTCCCAAATAAGATTGGATAGTTGCAAATATAGGGCAACTGTCCAATCGATTTTAACTGGCATTTGTGCTCTTCACAGCCAGAAATTGTTTCCTAATACTATATACTTAGGTTGGGACTTTTCTGTTAAAATCCTTTTACAAAACACCGAAGTTTATACTCTATGTAGAGACAAGTATTCTTCGAAATTTCAATAAATGCTTATTATCTGCATACTTATTTTCATTATACAGTTAAGAGTTTAGTGACCGCTATCGAGGTTTGCCAAAATAGAAGAAGAAAATGAATCATGTGATGTCTAAATTATAGCTATATTTTCTAGGGTGTGATAATGAGTTGAATCGCTATTGATATTTGGGCCAATGTAACATAAACGATGTTTGAAGTTCACGATGTTTTTCCGTTATTCATTTTATTACTTCGTTTCCAAAGTTGTTTGTTTCTGGGTCCACTGCAAAAATTAAAATGTGGCAAGAATCCAGACCATGTGACTCCATTACTTTTTATTGTAAATAACAACACATAATATAACATGCAATATTAATTATTAAGGGCAATAGGGCTGTGTAATTGTGCATTTACTTAAACTTATAGGTAAACTTTCGCCCGCGGCTTCTTCGGATCTGTCTAAAACTTAGTAACTTATATACTTACTAAAACCTTCCTAGAAAACCACTTTATCTATTAAAAAACCCCATCAAAATCCGTTGCGTAGTTTTAAAGATTTAAGCATATAGATACATGGGGACATAGGGATATAGGGACAGAGAAAGCTACTTTCTTTTAAACTATGTTTAGCTACTATTAAGTATTCTGTGACTATGCCGTGATGATAGTGAAGTGATGGTAAAAATATAATTAGAAAATGTATCGTAATTTTAATAAATGTAAGTACCTATGTCCTATACATATATAGGAGACTGCATTACAATTTGTTTGTATACTCTAGCATTTACTAATTGGGAGATTTTATTAAAATATTTTGTAAAGGTAAATGGACATGTATAATATATGAAAACAACCATTATGAATGTATTTTTTTATTTTATAATAAGAACTTGACAAACAAAAATAGTAATTTTACATTATTAGTATAAAATTTATATTTTTATACTGTAAATAATATCTTGATGAACTTTCTTCAAAAATCAAACAGTTGAAATACAATTTGTAAAGAATTGTCGGAATGTTTTAGAAGCGGAAAAGCAACCTTTTTCTTATTGATAGTTATCTTCAATTTGGCTGTTACATTAGTCTGAATCGGCCATATGGTCTTTTTTTAACAAATATGTGATTTCATAAGACTCAAGTCTGGTATTCTGGATCTTCGATTTTCATCGGAAATAATTACTGTTTTATTCTTCAAAAAAATTTTTGACATGCCTCTTGTTGTAGTTGAGATGTACTTCTTTTGCAGACATTAAAATTAATATTTTTATTATTTGGTTTAAGTTTAACTTCTGTTGTTCAAATTTCAAAGTTCAAATTAACACTTTCAGTAGTTCTGCAAGCTTGTTCTCCATAATCTGCAAGGTGTTTACTTCTTGCGTGGTGGCACTTTTGGAGCATCCTTTGAAATAAATGTAGAGCCTGTAGCTTCGAAATTCTCAACCCACGTCTTGATCATACTTTCACTGGGACACTCACTCAAATCTTGTAATTTGAACTCTTCGAGATATAAATTTCGCGCAACAGTACAAGAATGTTTATTTCTGTAATATGCTTCAACGCAAAACGCACGTTGCCTGCCCGTGAAACGTTCCATCGCGACTAAAGAATAACGTGAATCGACCTTATCCCCCCTACCCGCCTCTCCCTGCAATGCCGATCGAAATTCGAAAACAGTCGCGTTCAAAAATCGTTTTGACAATCTTGCTAACTTACGATACGATGTATAATGTACATAATAAATTATGCTAAACTATTCTAAATATTGAGTAGAATATATTGAGCACTTAAAACTATGTAAAAAATATACATATTTTACATATACGTTTATAAAAAGAAATGGAATGTTTAAATTATTTTCTATATGGTTAACAGAACAACGAAAGGTTCCATCACTGGGTAGTTTTTTTTTTATATGGATAAAAAATTACAGTACCAATTTAAGTAGTTCACGACAGCCCTATTATTAAGATACCAAATTTATAAATAGGTCGAAATAAAAAGGTTACCGCGACTATGGTCATGCTTCCTGTAGTTATGATAACCCGTGCTTTTGATAAAAATAATTATTTAACAAATTAATTAATATTTGTGTAAAAAATTTTGTATATGACGAACGATCATGCTAATTATTTTTTTGTTGAATGTGTTAAAAACGTATGTAAATAGCTAATAGTCTAGTATCAAAGATGTTGTCAGAATTAAATGTGATAAACTTATTAGTTTCTTATTATTTTTAACCGACGTAAAACAAATGCCGATGTACCTAATTTAATCACCAATTGCTCCGATAACTCGAACTATAAATTTGGTAATAAAATCCTAATTCGTTTAAATGTTCATATTAGGTGAATTAAGGCTTGGACCATGTAACAAGTCGGTATACTGTGTGGGCGAAGATCAGCTCTGAGGCCTCTGAGTCATTTTGAGTTATTCTATTGCCCGCCTCTGCAATGCACCTTTAGCCTTCACTCACTTATTGCGTGTTTTGTGACATTCCTCAGGCTCAATGCTGTCAGATGCATAATGTCAACGTCTATTTTTAGTTCGTTTTTTGAAGCGGACTAACACACATTTATAAATAATGTCATATTCGAAATATTCAGTGATCGATTTCCATGGCAATAGTAAATACTAGGGTCTAGTACTTTTTACCCGCATCACGCATGTACAATTTGGAAGATTTAAAATTTTCAACATAATTTCTTGAATAATAGAGCTTTATATACCTACTAGCTTACCGCCCGCGGCTTCGCCCGCTTTGTCTAAAACCTAATAAATTATATACTAAAACCTTCCTCTTGAATCACTTTATCTATTAAAAAAAACCGCATCAAAATCCGTTGCGTAGTTTTAAAGATTTAAGCATACAAAGGGACATAGGGAAATAGGGACAGAGAAAGCGACTTTGTTTTATACTATGTAGTGATATCGGTTTGTTCTTCTCCAAATTGTAGAGCCATAGAGCCAAAAACAATGTTAAACAGTTAATGGTTAATGTTAAATTTAAATGTAATGAATATAATTTAACTAATAGTGTATGATTGTATTAAATATCAATGTTTTAAAAGCAGTAAATGGGTATGCTTTCATTAGAGCATTAGATACTTTTAAAATAAGTTCAACCAACGTTCAGTGAAACCATCAACGAATCATGCTGAATTATTATCTAATAATTCCGATGTTATTATGTAATGCAGTGACATAATTCGCAATAATTATGAATCATTTTACCTAGAACAGTGATGTCATTATATCGTCAACACTTTTTGTTGTTTCATAAATTTTGCGATGATAAACTTACGATTCATGCATACGACATTAATGACTATTTCTAGAAACTATATTTTATCCATAATCCAACCATATTTCTATTAAAAGGTAAATACAAATATCTGTACCAGACATAAGTGTAAAGTATTAAAGTTTCCACCATTTTTTATTATAACGTAGCAAAAACGATGATTTTTTGATGGTAAAATATTTATCAAATTTGCATCATAAGAAGGATATCTTTTAATTGGAACGATGTCTACGGCTTCCTGCAATCATTTTAAATAATTATGGATAATTATTATCACATCCTTTATGTTCTAAATAATATATTCGAAATGATGCAACTCTAACTCTACCCATAATGCTAAATTTTAATGTACGGATCATTACAGGTTTACGTACCTAGAACACAATAGTAAATATTAGTACCGTAGAGGAAGTATATAATAAAACTAATTGAAGAATATTGCACATATAACTGTCAAGGCAATAACAGGGCCTTGGACCGATCGTAGCAGCAGACTGGCCACAGTTCGAACAGGATAAAAACTAGACGAATCGGACAGGATGTAGACTTGGAGCCTGTCAAGTCGCTTCGCACCAAAAGCAGATGCATTCCATTGTTGATTGGAACGGGTTAAAGTCGCAGCGTGCGACGGAAAAGTCGCCGGCCATTGATGCACTAAGCACATATTTGTGGAGCTGGCAATTTAATCGATATTATTACGCAAATATTATTGAACGTAATTGCTTTGAATCACCTATATTTTTAGCGATGATTGTATTTTATTTTAGGTGCAATTCCAAAACAGAGGAACAAACGTAAAATAATATTATGATCATAACATAACTGTATGATAAAAATTATATCTACACGTCTTGAATGTCAGAATTCAGATTAAAAGGCGATTATAAATAATAGCATCTTTAACACACTCTGAAAGTATCGCAAAGAGTAAATTTTGATTTAGAGGATTATTTCAAAATTAAGCTTTCATAGCCATTTCTTGTTATTATTGACTCAGGTACTTCAAAAATGAATGAACTTACCTTTACTTTATAATTTAACATATCACAGCAGTTGTATTTTGTTAGGTACCATGCTGGCTGCTTCCATAGCTCATAGTTTACAGCTTACACTCTATGATCTATGGGCTTGTTTATTACTTCTTATCCATACGTTAGATGTTGTGGGTGGTTGCGACCCAGTGCAGGCCTTAATGCGGTGCAATCACCGCGCGTTCCCGTGAGAACGCGACCGGACCCCTCCCGCGCGCCGCACATGCCATGTGAAAAAGGTCAAACACCGAGATACTTTTGCGAAATGCCTTTGCTACTTGCAACACGAAATAATAAGGCGATTGTTTTGTATATGATAGTATAGTAAGATTGGCTAAATGGATAGTATATAAAACAGTGGACGTTATACATAATATGAAGTTCTAATCATGTTATAGGTAGGTATATGCTTTTACGAAATGCCTTTGTTAATTACTATAATGGCAAAGTGAATATAAGTCGATTGTTTTCTAAATCATAGCTATACATATGAAGTACTTATCATGTAATACTTAATCATATATATTGACATCGTCATTATCAATGAGATAAGAATCTTGACGATGAAATTATAAACACGTGCTGAAATTGTCCAATACATAATTAATTACCTCTCTAGATTCTAGGTACTTACTTAAAACTCAAATATTAAATATGTAGTTGGGTTAGCCAAAGGACGTTCATTCAGGAAAAATATTTATGGATGCTGTGATAGAGCTGCCTATAGATGTTATCTGTAGAAGTGTTGTAGAGATGTTTAAAAAATTAATGATGAAATCATCGAAAATACCTAAGTATTACTTTCTTTCCAGAAAAGGAAGATATAAATTGATAGGAAAAAGACTGATTGGTAATCAGTAAATTATTGTTTTTCGACGAATTGTGTATAAACAGGTGTAAAACGTCACAGCATTTTAGGTTATGACGTGGATTTCTATTACCTAAACACATTAACACTCACTTGGGATTTTGGAGTAATTAACTAATTTATTTTTAACGAGTTATAGCGCAGTGTGGTAATTTAGGCCGAGTCGATGTCCCTTAATGGCTTGAAGGCCGGACGACCGCGCATTCTTCAGCTGGAAAGTTATTCCATGTTTTTGCTCAAGCCACTACGCAAATTGTATTATGAGGAATTTATATCCAGCTGCTTCTAATCTACTCATAGGTAGTTTTGGAATAATAATTTCATAATGTTTTAAAAGCAACGTAACCTTATCCATCGTACTTTCCCATTATGAACTAATCAACGTTGTACTCAGTTGAGTCAATATAGAAAATAATATTTCCTCCCACGTCTATACGCACTTAAGTTCTCCGTGTGAAAACAGCGAACAATGAATTTCAAGCCACGACTCTCAAAGAAACGGCTCATTGAAGACGCCTTACAGTGAACCATTTTGTTTCGACCCTCCCTGCCCCTGAGTTTATGCAGCCCTAGGGTGTCATAGGCGTCGTATATCAAGAAATGAAAGGTCTTCATGATCGGTTAGTTAGTTCACATGCTGCATTCATTGAGCTTCCTTCACACGGTCAAAGACGACAAAAAATAATACAAAAAAGCCGTTACGCTCCCGAAAAAATCTTCTCATAATCTTGAATGTCTCATTGATAAATCTTACATTGACATTCGCTTTCTCGGTAAAAAATAT
>CAJQZM010037300.1:16153-47329 GCA_907164665.1 Colias nastes | reverse complement strand
ACCCAAAACCCACCTAATATCTAAATCATTAATAATTTATATCAATTACTCTTCTTTGTCTTTTGCTACACTTCCTACAATCTTATTTTATAACTTACTACTAGTTACCATATATATTTGTATAGAAATGACATTAACAACATACATTATGACGAACATATTTATTTCGTTAAAAATATTAGATAAAATTTACAAGATATTTTTTCATGTAAGTTGTCTTAAAATTGAACCAACTAATTACTAAATTACATGTTAATACAACAGATGGGTCACAAATGTGCGTGGGACCGCCAAGCAGATATGTTCTGTGAATGAATGGCTTGACTTATGAAGTTATGGGATCCATAAACATTCCCACGATTCACAGAATTAGATAAAACCCCATCTGTGGACCCAAGTTTATGGGAGTCCCGTCTAGTGAGGAATAAAAAAGGTTTTCAATAGTTTACAAATAATTTCAAACTAAATATATTATTTTAAGACTTTTGTGAATATTAATGTAGAGTCAATTATAACTTAGGTACTTCGTCGTCGGATTCTCAAAAATTAAGTTTAACAATTTGAACAACGAAAGATATATTCCAAGTTAATTTTCCTTGCCATAATAATAAAGAGTTGTCGGTTAACAATGTGATCTTATCGGATGTATTGCAAGGAATGCTAGTCGTAATGTCATAAGTTCGGTGTACATTAAGCTATCATGGTATCAGCCGCCTCGTCTGCATTCTTGGGCCGGCTCCGGTGTCCGGCTCAGGAATTTCTGCAGCAAGCAACCCGAGACGGAAGGAGCAGCGGCGGAAGCGGTTCATGGAATTGATCTATCGTTATCCAGAACGTTCTATCTGCATGTCGCTGTCATGCGATTTTAGATTCATTACCATTGTGTTAAGGTTCTAATCTCAAAATTAAACATTATCAGTTATTCGACCGGCATGTTTGAGAAACTGTAAATTCCATTTAAACACAAACAGCTTTATAACATCTTATGTGATATGGAAGTTTAGTCTAACCATCTTCAATAATAAAGTTTAAAATTGAGTATTTCGAGTGAGGACTTACTATGTCGAGCTTTCGAGATATTTCCGTGCTGCGGCGCGCAACCGTTTCGCTCCAGCGTACCGTGCATCCTGCTATGTAGTTTCATATAAACAAAAAAAATGTTTTCTTAAGAAATTAAGCATTTTTATTTCACAGTATTCTTTTTACCACATGTCTAAAAGTTCATATTTTATGCTAAAAAATAAAAAAGCAATATTAAGATAAGTGTAAGTGTACTTTAAGCAATATTATTTAAGTGTTTCACAATTCACATGGAGTTATTTTAAAAACACCGTTTTGCCTTTCAACAATCCCAAAAAAGAGTAACGCAGGGTAAAGTAAAACCTTCATAAACTATTCACAAGCACCACCTATAAATTGTTTTGTCAACAAAGATTCGTTTTGTCGAATGCTTTTTCTACGGTTGTTAAACAATATTTACTTTATGGTTATTCGACATCGAAAAGAACCGTTCATTTCTTAAAAGCTGTCATGGTTGTGAACGAAAAGGTAATATTTGCTTTTGGAAATTTTCCCGCTCAGTGAGTCGACCTCCCAAGTCCCAAGTAAGGACGCGTGGTTCTCGTGTTATTTTATAAATAATAAAACTTTTATGTCTCATTTGATTGTTGATTATCAATTGAGTGGGTCCCGCATCGCTCGTCCGTCTCAATTGTAAACTGTTATTGGAAATCAATTGACACCAGTTAAATAGCTGGCAAGTTGAATGAAACGTTCGAGGACGATCATTACAACAGTCACCAACTAATATTTATTACCTCATTCAATTAAAGTAAATAAACTTTTAGCGGGTATAATTTATGTAGTAAGTAGCGCACGCTTCAGTAAATTCTTAGATCATAGCATGGAATAAATACTTAGGTAGGTATTATTGAACTTTTTGTAACCAATTCACTTGTGAATCAAAAACACTTATCTACTGAAAGAAGGTAAAAATCTTCGACTTTTTTGTTTTTGGTAATGTTAAGTATAATGATAATGTAATAGAATATTCAAACCACTCAAAAATATTCACTATGTGAACGTTTTTTGTAATTGTAATTCCTTTATTTTAGAAAAATAGCTAATATTTTGTATGTACGGAGATTTATCAGGTCCCTCGTAACTTAGAGCAAACCTCGTAAGGTTTGCATGTTTGCTCGTATGTATAGGTGACTTTTAAAAGTTTTAACAAAATGTAATTTTAAGTATCTATATTTAATTTAATAGACAAGTTCCAAAATTGTTGCTGGCATAAGTTAGTCATGGTAGCAATCAGAGAAGTGGAGTGAAAGTGAGGTCGCGACGCTTTCTATCCGCCAAGCCGAGTTTCACAGAGGCTTGCGAAAGCTGTAATATGAGTTCGCTCTATTGATACTAGGTGGGATGAATGAACCTAAGATACTTATTTCATACTACGCAAATGATGATTCGAAACCCCCTTCGGTTGTTACAAGAGTTTCGTCTTCCGTGAAGGCATAGATTAGATAATAGTCACGTAAAGGGGATCACTAAAGCTTCTGGTAAACAGGGTCTTACAAACTACCTAATATGTTATAATATTAAAGTAACTGTTTCTTTTACATATATTTTTATTTACTCTCGAGTGAAAACGGAACCGATAACTCTGTGTTGTGTATCACATTCAATATTCATTGATCATTCTTAACTTCAGTCTGTTATTTAAACTATGCCGTAAGTAAGGTATGGTCATGGCCAACCTGATTTGTAGCTGGCACAAACAAAATGGCTTTAAATTTGCGCAATTGTATTGTAATTAAAAATAGGGGAAGCTACTTTTACATATTCATTTTCTTCGTCTTGTCGATGCTGTCTCTTATTCCTTCAATTTATGTTACATTTTATTATAATGGAAAATGCAGTGAAAATACGATGGCCCACTTTTATTTGTTCAGAAACGAGACGGGATTTCCAAGTGGCGATATGCTCGCGCCGCCATTAGTGTAGGCGCAAGGCAAGGTTTTGTAAAATTCGTTATTGAGATTTCGTGAGTACAATAATTTTCCAAATTATTAATAACGGCAACACTAGGGCCCATATTAGTAAACCGATCTCAAAAATGAGTAAGTATGCTCTTACGTAAAAACTTGAGCTGCTACGCTATAGGTACAACACTTGCTACAAAACTTGAGTTTTCACTTGGGGTTACGTTGTTAGCCGAGTTTAGCGCTAACTCTCCTCTTATTAGCGACAATTATTATGATACAATAATGACTTTTGTATTATGTTGGCGATTTCATTAAGCAAACAGAAAGAAGACTAATCGTAACAATATTGTCCATTACTATTAATTAAACGGGAACTTTAATTAAAAAATTAAAGTTCCCGTTGAGAGCGATATCATTTGAGACGCTGCAGCAGCTGTTGATATGCGTTTACAATCCTTAGATTTTAGATATCTACTGAACTTGAGAGAGTATCAACTGAGTTCGCACTTGAACGCGAGTGTGAGATCGGTTTTTTAATACGGACCTAGGTAGATCTTTATACTGTGGTATGGAAAAAATATATAAACAACTTAATTTAAATCACGGTGACTAATATTAAACCCCGCCATTAGCGGAAGAGGCAATGACACAGCAAAAAATAATTTCTTGTAGCGCGAACCTAATATCAATGTAATTATAAGTATTCACATTTATACTGATCACAGATTCATCTTTAGTTTGTCCTCACGTCGCAATTCATGAACAATACCCCTCTTGTATATGTGTGAGGCCATTCTTTACTTTTCTGAAGGCGGTGAACACAATGTCCATTGTGCAGTTTCACAACAGTGGAACGAGATCTGCACGCTGCACTGCGTGAGCGTCAACCTACGCTTGTCTGTAAAAGTGACATTTTCATAATGGGAAAATCATTTTGAGATACAGCTAGTTATACCTAACAGTGATCTCGAGACGCAACGCTGACTCCTTAGCAATTAGCATCGATGCGGTCTGCGGTACTTCTATACAGTCTGTTAATGTCGATATTTTAGGTAATTTAATAAAATTAAAAAAAAAATTATTTGTGATAATGAAGGGGGATGGCAATGGCATAAACCGTGAAAAAAGACGATTTCTTTTCCTTATAGGTATAACTTACACTACAACTTACACTACTTACGGTACAATTTAAGCTGCACTTTACCACATACTTTCATAGAGCGTATTTTAGTAGTCTGTAGAGTAGTATGTAGTAGCGCGCGTAGAGTAAATATTACAGTCACCTATGTAGCTTATTATGTATCTATAAAATATTACGCAGGCAATGAAACAATAACAGAATAAATAGAATGAACCTAATTTTAACAACTTTTTAAATAATAATCCTTCAATAGCTTTAAGTCTTGCCTTTGTCTTGCGATTATATATTTTAAGAGACAACGACCGCAATGTTTTTTACACTGATTACTTGGTAGAACCCCAATTCAATCATAATAAGCGACGCGGACGTTTAAATTCATGTTTATCATTCATCGCTTTATTTTTAACTACTTATTTGTAATGCCGGAACCAAAGTATGCAATGGATCATGTTCATTTCTGTTAATGTGAGTAGTTCGTACTAATATGGTAGAGAATTACGTCACTCGTTAAATTTGGCAATGGCAGGCGCTCGACCTCGGTTGTGTTGTGGCGTCGTGACTCGTGACTTCTCGAACAAACTGCGCAACAAAAATCCAAGTTTTCTCTACTTAGTAATCCGAAACCTGATAAGTAAGAAAAACAACTATAGTTTTATTTAATTTTGATTAATTGACGATGGCGAAAATGGTTCAGAAAACAAGATAACCATTAGTTCAGGAAGGGTAAAGGTTTTAACCACAGACATGTTTTAACCTTTAACAGCGAGTAGGTAGCATAGCTACCTAAGTATGTAATACCTAGATCAAGCTGTTTATATCCGCATCTAAGAACGTATAATATGCATTAATAAAATATGGTTTAAAGTTTTTATACCTAAATGTTTTTACACAGACAGTACAATTTGTTGTGATAAAATCTTTATAGCATTTCAAAAGCTGGCATGTTTAGATACGTACTATGTACTTGTACCTGCCCTAATAAATTTATGAACAAAACCAACTCATATAATTATGGCATAGTTAACTAGGACTCGTGATAAGTCGTAAATAAATAGAATTAAAGATGAGTAAAACGTTTAGATCATTTTTTCCATTGGTGTCCAGATGATTGTCTTGCTCTGATTGTAATCATAATATAACCGATGAAGGCCGTGGGAATCTCATTACTTATGAAAACAATTGTTATCACTTGTAGACAAGGTTGTGGAAACAACAGGATCTACTTCAAATTCTACTAATCCTGTCGATTAAACTTATACATACCTACTTAATAATTGTTTAGTGTTTCGAATTTAAGAGAAATGCAAGAAAGTAAGCTTTAAAATATCCGGCGGGTTTTGTGGCTAAGGAGCTTTTTATTTAATGGGATAATATTTGCAACATTTTAAAATGGGTGCTAGAGCACCTTCTAGATCTAGAGATCTAGAAACAAAGCACAATCGTCCATAGAAATATAACGATCAAAAATTGTTGCGAAGGTTGTAGGAAACATTTACTTTAAATTAATTATATTATAATGCTGAAATAGGCGTACCTAACTAACATCTGTATTTCTTATATCCGCGTACTCTATTGAGATTGGTGCTCGGAGAAGGGATTAGATCGTTGAGTCAGCGTCTTGCCCCAAATTCCAGAGAACACCATCCGCTGCACAACCTTCAATGAAATTCCATCTAAAACTCGCTAGCTCCAAGCGCTACTTTGGCATGAATCAATGGTTTCAAAGCCCCGTTGTTTCGTAGCTCTGTTATCTATGCAACAAGCCATGTCTAGCAAATACTTTATGGTTTCGAGACTGAAATAGACCCTATTTCGAATGAAATACATATTACATAACTTGTGTAAGGTAGGTACTTTGAAATATTCGTCGTGTGAGGATATCTGTAAGTAATTCTTAACGATTCGGAAACTTAAATAATCTCTATTAAATCTCAAATTATTTTTTCTAAAATAGCGATATTTGTTAAAAAAGTTACACGTATTTTCCAAATGGATTTAAATTTTAAGCCACACAGGAATTCCATAACGACTATGTTATAAAAGGACAAAATATGAAAAAAAAAACATGTGAACGTGACAATCTGAACGTCTGGTGTGAACGTCCCATGCGTTTTAAATAATTGGTATTTGAAATTTAAAGCTCCATTAAGACGAAAAGGGCGCCAAATCCTAGCACACAATGGTCTGTATTATTAGTGAGACGACCTTCAGGGATGCTGGCGTCCCGGAATGTTCGCTTGTTTCAAGAGTCCTATTTTCCAAGAATCGTGATGCACGCGAGCACCAAGCATATTTTTTACAGTTTGTACATACTCGATGTAGTCGGACTTAGTAGTTATGATCGTAGAATAAGTTTGTCTGCATTTCACTATAGTTTCGTAACGTACTTCAATTAATCTGCTATAGAGGTTGGGGAATTTCTGTTTGAATTGAAGAATATGTTATGATACTTAAATTAAATTTATGGAAGTACTATTCGAACAAGTATTAGCCATTAGGCAAATAAAATCAATACCTACACCTATCTACATAATATAAGCCCTTTTACCAAAAAGTATTGTAGAGAAAAATTTGAGGGTAGCGGTGGAATACGATTAGTTCTGTCTCTTCATTCAAAGTATTTAATTAGTTCCAAATACAGTTACTGCAATAAGGTACTCATTAATTACTTTGCAGTCAAAATACAATTAAATACTATTTTTAACGAGTATCAATTAACTATTATCTTCATTAGCATGATTGTTTGTCGAATACACAAATAAGTCATTATTACACGATTTTGATAAGTTAGTAGGAACAAAAATATGTCCAGCTTTCAGAATGTAATATCAAATTGTAAATAAATTTCCTTCCACGACTAACGTGAATAGTTCACTCTATAAATTCCTTTGCGTTCTTAGCGCCAGCCTACCTGTGGAGTAAAAAAAATCATTCTGGCTGTTGGGCCGCGTCGGCGCTTTTGAGATAATTTATAAGGCTCTGCCTTTCTCGGAATTTCGAAATCTCGCCAAGATAGCTTTGAGCCGAACTCGCGGCTTCAGGGAATGGAATGTAACGGAGTTTGATAGAAAAAAATGGCTCGTATTGCATTGACGCTCATTGTGAATCGAATTTAAAAAAGTTCTTCTTTCATTTCAAGAAACGTTTTATATTAACTATAGATTCGTTTGTTATACATATTCACATTTCACATCTTTTATTCTTCTGAAAGATATCACAGATTCACTATATCAATTTCTTATTATTATAATATACCTACTTCAGTAGGTACCCAAGTGCCTATAATTGTTAAATAAAAATATATTTATGTAGGTACTCGTACCTACACAATTTTTTTTAACACACGTAATTAGTTAAGTACCTACCTATATATTAAGTTACCTCCAATTATAAAGTGCTGAAATTCTTTTGAATCACCTCCAGAAGGCCTTAAAAAGGGCTTAGTACATAGACGTAGGCTGTAGAGCGGGTTTATGTACTTTAAACTGAAGTTGAACTCCAGCCGTCCTTACATGGAGATCTGAGTTCTGGGAAAAGAAGGCCGCATACCACGCCATGCGCTCCCATTGGACGCATCCAAAGATAAAGCAACAGATGTTCCATCTTTATTTTCAAATTCCTCATAACTTAGGTCTTAGCGTACATTCGTAAGACGAGCAAGTGTTCGGTACGAATACAAATATTATCATTAGTTGTAATTTATTGACATTAATTTAAATAGTATTTATGCATAATAATTGAAGGTAGGTAAACATATGCAAAATAAACTGAAATACCAAAAATAATAAATACTTTGATCACGAAGATGATCAAAAATGCAAAGGCAATTTTTAAAATAAGTATCAGCAATGATACCTATAAGGAATATAGGAAGTAGGTATATAGGCTAAATAATTAAAATGTAGTAGGTAAATAATTATTGATCTCTAGGTAAGAAATGGAGAGGTAAAATATTCTTTCCTCTCTCCTATAGTTATTCTATTATTGCCAAGTCACGAACTAACTCTAACCAGTCCTTGTTTAGGCCGGTTCATTCATTAAAACTATGCGTGTGTTTGTCATGTATAAATTTCAAGTTAAAATGTAACGCACCAGTTATTGGAAGTTCAACCGATTGTTAGTCTTTACAATCTTAACTTACTAATGCCATTTGCACTGTGCATTTGCACTATGAGAACTAAGACCTCTACTATTTGCAAACCTTTTTTACGTTTTTTTTTGTCATATAAAATTAAAAATGTCTATGTATCATGAAAAGTGAACTTTTAAGTAGGAACGTTGGTCATTTTAGTAAACATCGTTTAAGGAAACTTAGTATTTTACGGCGTAATAGGTAAATCGATTTTCTCGCATTCAACCTACGCCGCTTGCTGCTGTGGGCGCAGAATTATTATAGATTGATCACAACGTCCATATACTTGCTAGGAGAATCAAAACGAATAAAATTTCGAAGCTATATGTACGCGGGAAAACCACAGTTTCAGTAGGTACGTTTATATTTAAAAAAATATATTCTGATTTCTAGTGTCTTACAATAGAATTAAAACTGGTGTAGCTAGCCCGGTATAACTTCACAGTTTCTTGGCAGTCAATGAAGTAAGTTTCGGCGGCAATTATTTTTATATTATAAAGAGGTTCGTTTACTTATTTCCGGCCAAAGTGTTTTGGATCTTTGTGTTGATTCCATTGTCCATATTTGGATGAGGGATGATTTCGACAGCTGTTAGAGCACGTGGAATGGCAGCTGTGGTTACACCCGCGCACGAGCAAGCTGCGTTCGCACCTGCGTTCGTTGCGCGCCAAACTTTACCTTACATAATATTTTTTACCATCTTTGTCGCTACAACAGAAGGTATATTATAACATCTGCTCCTCTTGCCGAGTTAATCTTGTATTTTATCATCAAATTAAGCTTAATGGAATGTACAATACAAGTGATAACCCAGCGAATTATTCTTTTTTACAATTCACGGTCTACTTCCATGCTCTATTGTATTTTTAAACATTGCATAAGCAACAGCAATAACATAACAATGGCAATGTGTCATTAGCTATGATGTACCTATACTGCAGTGCTATGAATAGGTAAATTTGCAATAGCAATTCTGATTTTATTTGTAGCATAGCCATCTTGCAATGAACTGCTTCGCGGCGCGCTTGTAGGTACGTTTTAGGTGTAGACAGACTGTCCGAAAAATTTCTAGTAAAGCCTTTATATACGATATACCTGTAATATGTAAAAATATACATAAAACCCCTTTGATGATTATATCTACTAAGCGTATTGTGTAAACAAAACCGATAAGTACATACATTTTACGTAACAATTTATCGTCGTATCTCAGTACACCTACTATCCGCGTCCAAGCGACAACAGTGCAGTGTTCGTTGATTCAGATACAGGTGAATTTATTTTATCCTATGACGGATGACGTAGGTATACTTATTAATTTGTTGTCAGACTGTTACATACCAACCTATTTTGTTTATGAAATAAATTTTCAACGTCAATTTATAATCATAAACCAAATTACATTGAGAATTGAGATTACATTTACCTTAGACATTTACGAATATTTTTTTCATATATTTTCAATTAACATTACAATATTGCTTAGATCATTATTGTTATAACTTGCAGGCGAATGGAAGAATCTTCACAAAATAATTCAGAAGAAAATGAAATTAATCAAGGAGCAGGAACGTCGTCCAGTAAGTGTTCTTTGAATTATTTTACTAGGTAAGTAGTTAATAAAAAATATGTTTTAATATTATTAAATAGTATTAATTAAATAGATTACAATATAAAACTTTAAATAGGTACTCATAAAATTACATACAAACCCAAATCATAAATTTAAGTTACAAATTAATTACCTAGTAAGGGAAAAAAACATGTTTGTTTCAATAATCAGCTGATAGTTCCATAATAATCAGATGTACGATAATATACTATTATTAGGTATGTGTGTGTGATTAAATTATATCCATGTCATTTCAAACGAGCCCGCGCTGATAGCGACTCGAGCGACCGACAGACAAGTTTCACATTATTCCCTATCCACCAACCAGGCAACCACGCGGTACTCTATACGTACATGCTACGACTACAGTCTTCGTTCGCCGCTCGGCGATCAGTGTAGTAGGGACAGTTTCTGAACGTCAGCGTGTGACGCACATTATATCGGAGTGTTCGGAGCGCCACCCGCTCGACTCCACCGAGTACCTATACCGACAGTTGCGAGATTCGCGCTCGTGGATAGTGTTGTTTAATTTATCGGTTTATTTAATTGAAGTGAAAGTGAAGACAATAATCGATTAGGATTGGATGTTAATGTGTTTTAAATTTATAGTGAAATATCTAGGATTACAAATGGATTCTATAAAAGGTGAATATTTTTCCTTACATAACCTATTCAGTTAGGCTAGACATTACCATTTGGGAACAGAACGACGTCATATTAAGCTAAAGTTTCCTGTTGTACATTATTTATGTCAATTTAAATGCGAGGACGTGAACACATTTTGTTGGAAGAAGGTTACGTCAACGATTGTACACTTAGTTATAACCTCATAGCTACGTTTTTCTTTTATTTCCTTTTCAGAATTTGTCATAGTTTACGTATGTTTACTAATAATAAAACAGTTTAAAGTAAATTAAAATATTAGCAATTTTTATTAGTATAATTTGTGTACAGTATGGATCAATAACAGCTGTTTGATTTGTGAAAGTTAGCTGTCAACATGCCCTTTGCTTGTCTCCAGCTCCACTCTCCAATGACATTTAGAATCAAAAATTTGGTCGATGATATTATTAGTACATAAGACCTACCTAGTTTTAATTTGTCATTAAATACTTAAATAATTAAAATTAAATTTAATGAACAAGATAATTATATATCATTTACCAGACTTTGATTTTATTAGGGGATTATGTTATTAGAGGAGATAATTTAGCCACAATTTATAAATTATTAACTATATGAACAATACCATTGTTTCCTTTCCTGCTTTTATGTATAGCATGTACAGGCAGCGCCATCTGTACATATGTTAGGGTACAATTTTTATTACATACATATACATATATTCTGATTACTTATGCTGGCACAGGGCAGCTTAAATTTAGTTAAATCAATTACTTAGGAAAACAGTATCAAACTGGTACTTAGCCTTACCTAATAGCTTAGCTTTACCTAATTAACAAAAAATGAAGCATAATTTTATAAAATGTCATTGACCAAATACAATAACTACATATTTTTATATTTACAGCAGTTATTTAAACCATATGAGCATATGCAATTTTTAACAATGTACACTATAAATAAGGCCAAAAGCTATAGCGGCCTTAATCGACATTGTCCAATTAAACAAATAATCCAATTTCGATGTCTTGGATAAAATGTAATTCCAAGTACTGCTGATTAAAACATAACAATATGTTTTTCTCTGAATTTGTTGTCTTATCATAAAGTGTTGATAACTTATCTGTAAGTCAATTCTAGAAAATAATTAATAAAATGGATATGTTTTCTGCCTACAAAAACCTAAACAGAATTTGGTCAACAATTTTTTTTTTCATAGAATTATCTGGCCTTGTATGTGTTACTCTACCCAAATGGGCCTCATGCTAGTCAATTTGATTGTACTATGACCTCATCACTTGAATAAAAAACCACTACACGCTCTGCCATTTTGGCAATGTAGTTGTCAAATTAAATTTAGTGTTTTCGAATTATAATCTTTATTCCAGACAATACAGATTACTTTACATAGCTTGTTTTTCTAGAAAGAATTTTCTATATTGTTTCAGTTTAATTTTTTTGGGCAGTCAAATGTAACAAAATATTATTAAGTGTAAATGATGAAGAGCAATGTTACTTACAAAATAGTCATTATTTTATAATTCATTCATGTATTGTTTATAGCAATGTAACAATGTATGAATTTAAACGAGGTTTAATTAACTATACAACTAGCGCCATCTATTGACAAATTACAGAACTTATCAAAGTAATTAAACAAATGGTTGACTAATGAGAGCTCATTAAATTTTGAATTGTGTGATATTGTGTAAACACTGTGTTAGAAGAAATGAATCGTATAGAAGCAAATACAGCAATATCCACTTTTTCCTCAAATGAGCCTGATGATAGCGCCACCATCTATGTAAAATTTCAAACGTTTTTTTTAAGCAATAGCGCTCCTAAAACAGCAATATCCCATATAAAAAGTAGTTCAACTTTTATTGTTCTGTGCAAAAATAGCAAAATCCAAGCCTGTGAAAACCAAATGCAGCAAAGTCCCAACTAGCCAATCACGGAGCGTTATTCAGTATGGCGAAAACGGTTGAACGGCGTAAAGACGTGCTCCGATTTCGATCATTATTCTTAGATTTTAACGAGTTTTGAAGTGATCTAGTTATTACATCATTGAGATGGATTGTTCTCCGGTCCCGGTAAATAATAACTCTGCAAGAAAACGTCAACGAAACCCCGAAAATTGGCAACGCAATCTCACCTAAGTTCAGAGGTTAGTACTCAAATTTTATAGAGTACCCCCTATACCTTGATACTTTTTTGGTACTTAACCGAGTTTTTTTCGATATGCGCAGCTATACTCTGTCCATTATATTATTTGCTTTTTGACAGCTTCACGCCTATGAAGGATTGTATTGTCTATGTTAAAATGTCATAAAAATAATTATTGTACTTCATGGACAGGCCCCGCCCACTTAGTGATGTCTACACAGAATTATTCAATGATGGGTCGATCGATTGTAATAATCGATAGAAATACTCTGTAAAATATATCCGATACAGAAAAACTCTTCTGTTATGTTATGTAATTTAAACATAAAGACAACCAAATTGTAAGATAGAAACCAATAAATAATAAAATATTCGTTTAGTTTAGTTTTAACATAAAATGCATAGATATGTGTTCTTATTATTACATATCTTATTAGTACGTTTACGTTGTAATTATTATTTACGTACCTGATTCGATTTATGATAATATTTTGAATTTATAATTGAAATGGTATCACAATCGATAATCTTTTTGACATCACTTATGGTATCACCCGTCGAGCTGTCAAAAGGCAATTCTTATAGTGGACAGACTATAGTTGTAATAATAGTTACTAACATTTTAAATTAAAGTGTTTGTAACTTTCATCCTCAATTTAAAAAAAAAATTGTTTTTCTATCAATAATATATATTTTAGGAATTTTTTTTGTTTTCTGTTTCAGGTATTCACCGAAAATGTTACCAATGAGACCTTTATGCAAGCATAAAAAATCATTTCAGTGCTTGTCTGTCACAATGAAAGACATTAAATCGTTCCATGATAGATTTTATCAATTTAAAAATAAAAGCAAACAAGATGCTTGTGCTTTCATATTAAAACATTGCACAATTAAACAGACTCAACGTCGTCGTCCAACAACTGGTAACCATAAGCCAAAGAGTTCACCAATTTCTTATTTTGTATATAGCCCTGATTTGAAGAAACGTCTAAAAGTTTACCAGAATTTTTTTTATTGTTCTTCAAATTACCAAATATAGGGTGCAATCAGTGATGACTGTGGTGATGACCGAATATTTTAAAACTGGTGCATTGCTTACAGAGAAAAGAGGTGGCGATTACGTTTCTCATAAGAATACACACAAAAAAAAAGGCGGTAATGGATTTTATAAATTAATTAAATTAGTATAGTGAAAAGTTTATAAATAAATATTTTTTGTCAATTTTATTTGTGCTTTTTGTTTTATATCCGGCCAATAAATTTCGTAATACTAGATATACCTCATTAAAGTATCAAATTCATACGTTCTAGTATACACAGTTTTAAATATGGCGTCCATCGGTGCAATTCCAGCAAAATCCCAAAGTAGGAGATTCAAATACAGCAATATCCTGTTGTCAAAAACAAAAACAGCAATATCCATTATGTTTTTCAATATTTTAATGTGATCGTTTAGTTATTTTATTATATAATCGCGTGCAGATGTGTATTTTAACATTTCCGTTGCAATACAATAAATTTTGTTCGAAAAAACACAGGTATGATTATCAAAATTAGTTATTTTTAATTTTCCCAAAATCACCTTACATGGATATTGCTATATTTGCTTCTATATGATTCAAATGTAGTGAAATACATTTAACTCATTATTTATTACTATTTATCAGTCTTGTCAATATTTCCTTAATTTTATGTGATAACATTTAAAATATATAATCAAATCCTATTATCTTTTGGTTGAATAGCGTGTTTCGATTATCTATCCTGGTTCTATCATCTCCCTATATGACAACATTCTAATGGCCCAACCTTTTTAACCAAAGTACTTAAAATTGTACCTCAGCACCCCATTAGAATAAAACAACTTCAGATCCAATAACAAAAGTTCATCTTAATTTCCTGATCATGTTACGTCGTCTAGTAAATTATTAAATGATAGAATAAGAACAATGTAGTTGTACGCTCTGGGAACATGGCTAGGAAACTAATCGTGGAATGCAGTCGGCCCGAGGCTTTACTCGTGGGAGTATCATTATACGGACCGCCTTGTCGTTGGCGGCGCTAGCGGCTTTCTACATTAGCTCTCTCATCTTATTGCAAGATCATCCGACATTATCCAATTTCGAGCTCAAGAATTTTCCCATCATCATTTTCTATTATTATAAAACCACGCGGCTGCCATCGCTCATTCATTCTTTAAACTGCGTTGTCTAGTATCAACGCTTCCCATCTGGCGGATGTTCATATCCATGGCGTTTCCGGGCCGCGATCGTTTAGTTTATTTTCAAAGCTTTTATGATGACAAACATTGTTTGTATAGGAGCACGGCCGACATTGACTATTCCCATTCATACCCTATTCATTAAGATCTCATTCAAGTTTTGATTACTTTATGAAATAGGTAGGTATTTCTCCTCTTAAGGCATAAGATGTGTGGAGTATGCGTTTTAATATTTAACTTTTAAGTATGGTGTGGTATTGGTATAGCGTAGGCGCTAAAGGCAATCCATTGGAATTTGAAAGCCGAGCGTCGACCACCCATAGGCATGAAAACACCGCCCCGTCCCCCACCTCTCGGATTCGTGCCGGCGCCGCCTCTCGCCGCTCTCTTAAGGCACAATGCTGAATTTCATTTGCTCTTAGCAGCATACGCCTTGGACCTTGGAACTTATAGTTCTTTTATTTTGTTTCCCATTTGGTCTTTGTCTTATTTTAGTCTGAAAGTATCACGTTAAGAGCATACGTGTTATAATAATGAATTGGCAAAGATTTTAAGTACAGACATTTAAGTAATTCCTTCATAATAATATGTCCGTTCCGTGGAAGCAGTAATACCAAAATATAATAGGTATAGAAGAGTACGTGCACAGTAACTTTCCCAAATTATAAATTACTGGGCCATCATTACCATCTGCGGTATACCACATATTAAATTGGTAATAGTAACTTGCATATATGCATTCAAATCTGTCAGTTTATATTTATAGCTTTATTAACATGTACACACTACGTACTAACTACTAAGTACTGTCCGCATTCCACGCCATCACTTTTTATTCGGTACTGCTTAGACCCGCCCAGCAGTGCAGCCACATTCCAAAGGCCCTTTTTTACGCTGTGTGGTCGCGGTTTCCGCTGAAGACGGCAACGTCGCGTCTCAAATATGAATGAAATCCGGTCGGCGGGGGGCGGTGCGGCAACGTCGCCCCAGACGCTTGCCTGATTGAGAACTACATCTCCCGCGTCGGCCCTTCGTACTTCACTTGTTTATCGTAGCGTATAGACAGATGAATGTGTGGTTATAGATGTGTCCCATTCTACGGTGGTCATTTTTTTATCGTATGTCAAAATGTCAATCACACGCGTTGCGCTAGTTGATTCGGTACACATTTGATATTTAACGATGGTCATAAATACTAAAATTACTATTTTATGAGTTAATCAAAACGAGATTTATATCAAAGCTATACCAATGCAACCGAAGTTTATTCTATATCTTATTTCCCGACATTCCAAACAATATCATGAAGTTAGGTAGAACATTAAACTATAGGTACTACTATGTAGTAATTTACATATTATTCCGCAGTTTTTATCATCAAAATTGGCCATACAACAAAGAATGGTCGCATAAATTTTGAAGTGCCTATGAAACTGTAACAGTTAGGGGACCCCACACAGCTGTAGTCGGTACAAGGCACCCCACGTAGGCGAATTGGAACCCTCCGTATTGTACGCACGCATGCGTAGAGGGGAAGTCAATGTTGCGATACCCATTGCAGCACTCCGCACTCCACGTACGATGCCCGAGTCCACTCGTCCGCCATTAACGAATTACGGAAAAAAACAAAATACACCAGTTTCAGTAGTGTTATTTTTGGTTGCAATGTGTGATTTGAGTGTAACGTGAAATTTGTGTTCATTACAATACTAAAAATCTTTCAATATGCCTATTCTAGTGGATAGCAAGCACAGAAATGGTAAATATATCGATCGGTTTATGTTTGCCAGCCATTACGTCCCCACTGGATATTTATATATACAAGTTAATAGATTGTCTCTTGATATAGTTATTACAAGGAGAGCTTGATAAATAAACATTAGTGAATTAAAATATCTCGTTTTAGTTAGAAGTAAAATAGATTAGATTATATTAAATAGTAATACATTTTATTGTACCTAGTTGAAAATTTAAGTGAAACCCATACTGACTGAGGATAGCTAACTTTAATAGGACATAATATCTTTAATAGTAAACTTGCCATGAGCATTTCTAATGCAGCATTTGAACAGCTTGTCGCATATACATAAAGCTGAATTTGTTAAATTTACCTAATGTTGCATATTTATTGGCATTAAAGCAACATTAATCTAAATAGCTTCCTCCATCTATTGTACCTACAACCTAATCCATTCGTTTCCTTTCCACATACGTTTTTACGCACAAAATGTCTTTGTACGCTATAGAAGTATGTGTAAACGTAGGCCTTTTATATTCGAGATAAAAAATTGATTGTACGAGCCGAGTGCATGCGCACTGAGTGCACGACGGGAAGGCCAGCGGTACGGAGGGCGAGGGAGTGGGAATGGAATGTCGATGACGAAGCCAGCCGGGCCGCCGCGAACTTGTTGTTATGTGAAACTGTATTTGAACACTTGCTCTAAGCTCTTCGTCTAATTCTCTATGAAACAATAGTACTTTTCATAAGATTTTGTTATCAGTAAAATATGGATTGAGTATTATTTAAAGCGTATTAACTATCTTATTATGTCATTTAAAAGCCAAATTTTCAATGAAGTTTATAATCATACATTAAAGTAGGTTCCAAAAAAGATGTAGTTAATACTAAATGAAGACTTCATGCGACAAAATCTAACAGTATTTTTCCTTCTTTACAGTGGCGACGAATGCAGCGTCACCATTGACAACACAAATGGTGAGCCAACTGCTAAAGAGAAGATCGCTCGTGGGACAGTTGGTGCTGCCTACGCCAGGATGCGAATCGAATCCGAGCTCTCCATCCACATCGCCAACTTCTGTATCCCCTTCCGCTTCCGCCGATAAAATTGACAACCGCGATCCACTAAGCTTCTACCCAGATGCACCGGATATGCTTCGGGAAGAAGAGCGCCTGAAAACTTTCGATAAATGGCCAGTTTCTTTCCTGTCGCCTGAACTCCTCGCAAGAAATGGATTCTATTATCTCGGTCGTGGGGATGAAGTGCGTTGCGCTTTTTGTAAGGTGGAGATAATGAGATGGGTCGACGGCGATGATCCAGCTAAAGACCATCAACGGTGGGCGCCGCAATGTCCTTTCCTGAGACGTCAAGCTGGAGCTGGTAATGTGCCCCTCGATACACCGGTGACTGTTGGCCGCGACGAGTGCGGCGTGCGTGCCCCGCCCTCAGCTACTCCGGTTAAAATGCCCGGGCCTGTGCACTCACGTTATGTCTCAGAAGCGGCTCGACTACGTACCTTTGCCGATTGGCCCAGAAGTATGCGTCAAAAACCTGAAGAACTGGCGGAAGCGGGTTTCTTTTACACAGGACAGGGTGACAAAACAAAATGTTTCTATTGCGATGGCGGTTTAAAAGACTGGGAAAATGACGATGTACCTTGGGAACAGCATGCACGTTGGTTTTCGCGTTGTGCCTATGTTCAATTAGTGAAGGGCCGCGAATACGTTCAGAAGGTAGCTTCTGAAGCGGCAACTATCACGGCACCGAAAGAAAAAGATTCGTCAAATGGCGTCGTAGCTCCTCCTGCAAATAACACGAATTCGACCACGGAAAAAGAAGAAACCCCCGTGGAAGATACGAAATTGTGTAAGATTTGTTTCGCCGAAGAGAGGAACGTGTGTTTCGTGCCCTGCGGTCACGTAGTGGCTTGTGCAAAATGCGCTTTGTCGACTGATAAATGCCCTATGTGCCGAAGGACGTTCACAAATGCAGTGCGTCTTTATTTTTCGTGAGGAGAGTTCGACAGTGGACTCGATGCTAGTCAGTACATCGCGGGCCCTAATGCGTGCTGAAACCACGCTCTAAAAGACCGCTTAAAACTGTGATTTTAACATTTAATAATATATTATTTTAATACAAAGCGGTGGGGCAACTTTAAAAACCAAGATGACTTCAAGGATGACGATAAGGTGTTAAATGTAGATGTTGAAATGATTTTAAATTATTTATTGTTTGAAAATTATAATGTCGTATGTAAATAATCTATTGTAAATATTTTAGCTTATCATTTTGTCCCACCGAAAAATGGAAAAGTATTTTTGGAGATGAGTCTAATGCAATCGCAGAAATTCATTATTTTTAAACATTTCGTAAATTGCAATCTGGTCATTTAAATGTTCACTCTTCGAAATGTTATGATAATGTGATTATCGCAAATATAAAAAGTATATTTATGTGATACATCATTATTATATTAATTTTTCTATAATTTTACTACTTAAATTAAATACAGCTGCAAACAATTTAAAAATTTATTTTATTATGATATTCGTCTGTTTATTGCATTAGAGCATAACTAAAAGTTTTATAATTTTCATGTAATATAATTTATAATGTGTAATGAGAATTCCAGAATGATTGAATAATTTAATAATATAAATTAATCTTGTTAATTTGCAACAATGATAACAAGTATTTGATGACTGCATTGGTATGATGGTGTTATTGTATATAATTTTGATTTGACAATAACTTGCAAATTGAGAGTATTAGGTAGACATAAATGATAAGCAGAAAAATCCTTAACCCGATCAATCTTTCCTAGAAGGACATTTAATAATTTCCACTCCTTTTTTCTTGTAACTGTATTAGTCTCCAATACAAAATGAGGTCTAAAAGTCTCACATTTAAATAAACTCAAATCAACAAATTCTGAAATAATAATAGCATCTAAAATACAAACAAATAACAGTGTATAATGCAACAATCCATATCATGTAACTTTCACCCAATTAATAGGAATTCCATACTAATCTTTAGTTTTAGATTTGCAATTTAGAATAACTATATCACTGAAAGTAATTATTAATGAGAGAATTTATTAAAGTCAGATTTCAATTTGTTTTTTTCATAGGTAATAATTATTATTTCACCCTGTTGATGTTATTAATAAACGAATTGTTAAATTACTTGGTGTTTGATTTCCCGCATCCCAGAAACTGGAATAGCTATCCACACATATAGTACCTGAAGTAAGAAATGGTATAAACTTACCACAGAGGAATTCTACAGTTACCGAACGCAATTATCACATTCATTATAACATTAAAATTAAATATCTTAAATGTCATGATATCATTAATTATCCTCAACAAAAGTGGATACTATACTACTCGATTGAAATCTATTAAAAAATCGAGTCCATGTATATTCAGTGTATTTTTTTTATGAAATTTGAATAGTCATCACATATTTGTTTTTGATGTACCTTTTTATGAGACTAGATTTTAGAAGACCGAAATTAAAGGAAATTCCCATTATGATGCATCATCGCGTTAAAAATTTGCCTATAATATCAAGTTAGCGTTCAGTAGAGACATCGTCTCATAACATCGCTCGGTCGCGGTATGTAAGAAAAATAAACAAACTCGTACGCATAATATTAGTAAGGATTTATGTAATGTGTCAACAAATATCTGAACGCAATGCTAGAATCTGTATTTGCACGAACCAAAAATCACTTATCCGGTCAGCCCTTCTTTACTAATTATGCTAACACGAATTTCTTTTATATGGGTAGTCTTACTTAAAATAATTAATTATTGAATAGTCGCTACAACACGAGGTCAAACCAAAGTACCTATGCAGGCGATATTCAAATCACGGCTGGAGCTATAGAAACTTTGCTTGTTAAAATTCTGAAGGAAAATTGAATGCGATACAAATTTTCAGATTATTTATTGTATTATTATTTTAATTAAATGTTTTTTTTTTTAATTTATGTTGTTAATTTATATGCTGTTTATCATCATTTATATAAAAAAATCTAAAAATTTTCTCGGAGGAGCGTATTTAGAATTGAGATTATTGTTTCTTGGTCTTCCAAATTTTATTTCTAAGGCGGCTACGACAGTGTTATGTTTTTTTTTAATGATGTAGAGATTTATTTAACTCATATTTATGTTTTGGCTTAACCAACCGTTTATTTGACGAATTATACAACATTGTTTGACATTATTAGGGTCCATTGATAGGGCACATTACTACTTAAGTATATTTTTTTTGCACAACGGAAAGTAAATAACTTCAATGTAGCTTTAATTGACGAGAATTTAATAAAAATTATCTAACTTGTCGGACAGCTTTTTTTCCTATATAAAATATGAATGAATATCGCTCATTTGCTTCTATAACGTGACAAAGTCAAAATCTCAATTGTTGGGAAAACGCATTTGAAAGTTTAAAATTCCTGTAACTTTTTAATTATTATGCTTAGACTATTCAGCTCAATACAACATATTAAAACGTTCTCGTTTTTTTGAAAAAAAATTGTATTCAGAACAATAAGTCAGTTATTAAATTTATTATGATTATTTATTCCAGAAAGGGCCCTTCTTGTTGCGTTTTTCTTGTAAAAAGTGTGCAGTATTGCATTACAAACAGATATGTACCATTTTTCTTGAAAAAAAAATTGAATAAAAATCTAAAACTTTGCAAGTTATGTCGTATTGTTACGTTTTATTGATAATCAGTAATCTAAATGTATTGGAAATTTTAATTAAAACATGTTACTGTAGCAGAAATCTTTTTATTTTTGTATTTTGTTTTACAAAATGAAAGATATTTTTGCGAAATTATTGTGTAACTTTCTCTGAAATACAAGTAATATACAATTTAAAAAAATATATGCTATTATACAATATACATATAAACCTTCCTCTTGAATCACTTTATCTATTAACAAAAACTGCATCAAAATTGCAAAACGGCAAGCATTCGGCCGGGGAAAACGACTTTGTTTTATACTATGTAGTACTTTTGCTTATCTCAGTAATATTAGGAAACTAATCTTTATTGCGGGTCCCGGTCATACATAAATCAAATTAAACATATTAGCAAAACAAATCACAGGTTCTTGTCTCGAGACAGCTTCTTGATCTCTCCTAAATTCCAGTAATCTTTCAGTATTTCACGGTGTTGTTCTTCGGAAAAAAAAATTGACACTTGAAAATGCAGGTTTCCTTGCAGGATTCTCTTTTAGTTGACGGGGCGGCACAGTTTTTTTGTGACGCTTTCGATTCGTAGGACTGTCTTGCATTTTTTAACTGATTTGTATTTTTTTTTTCATTTTTCTTTATTCAGTGGTATTTTTTACTCATTTATGCTATAAAATAAATTGATTGTTTAATTCATTTGTATTTCGAGAATCGGTATGATCTTTTCGTTTTTTTAACTTCAGTGAATGTAAAATAAAATAATGAATATTTTCTCGGACAAGATTTACAAGCTTCCTAGACCGTGATTCCATCTGAAAAATAAATTAAGTAATCAGATTACATTTTTATCATTTATAATGCAACATTATAGTGTATTCGTTGTAAAAATGTATTATTTTTTATCAAGAATGTGTTAACTTGAGATAACCAACATAAATACCAAACATTTTGTTCTTTTATTATCACCTGTAAGCCTGTAACGGAACATATTAAATTAACCAACAAAAAACATTGTTCATTTCAGCAACAACGGGACAATCCTATGTAAACCTTAGCATGCGAATACTATTTTTACTACAATAATGACCCACATCCAAATGTCCCGTTATAGCTGCAAATATAAATCAGTAAAAAAACAATAAGCTGTACTTACCTTTCAGCAAAACCGTGATACAATAAGCTGTTACGTTTTTACCGCAATCGGGCAGTAGTTTTCTTCTCAAGGGAGCAGCGACAACTGACTTAAACCGTTCTTGCATTAAATTCAAGAGCGAAAAGAGATTTCGCTAAACCGATAGTCACCGACCTTTTCCCTCATAACTCGGTCATTTTTGGAGCTAGAAATATCGCGTTTTAGCAGCAAGTAGAGCGCGATGCGCCGGATTCTACTGTATCATTATTCCATAACGATACATATGCTCGTTAACACGTTCTTGTCGCAAATGAGCGATATTAGTACTAACTAGTAGTAGAAGTGTAGTTATTAATTAATAGTTACAATACGACATCGTTTAATATGTTTCTAGTCTTTTAATTAAATGACTAGTTAGCTAGTTATCTGCAACATTGACGACTTAGTCCATATCAACAAATAAGAGTTACTTTGAAGGTTTAGAAATCAAGGCAAGCTGTTACTAATACAGAATGACGCAAGTAACAACATTGAAATAGAAAATCTGGTTAGCTTGTTAATTAGTAGAAGTGAATAAAGAATAAAACGCACGCATGTAAAAAACAACTTTATTTCAATCACATTTACACAGCCAGCAAAGAGTTCACATATTTACTGTTATGTTTTAACAGATCCTGTTTAAGTTTATTAATCTCCATCATCATGTCTTGGTCGGAAGCCACCGTCTCTTGTATTTGTTTACACTTTCTGAGAAATTCAGTTATAAGCTTCTGGCCCTCATTCGATTCGCGTGTTTCAACGGACGACTCAATTTCAAACAAATTTGTTTCCAGTTCAGCTTGTTTCGCCTCTGCATACTGCAATGTTAGTTTAGTGATTAATATTTTATGTGTAAGGAAAACCACATGATTACGTCTACAAATTTGCCTCACAAAAAACCGAAATAGTGAATATAATGGAGGACAAACTCAACTGAAAATTTTGTCAAAATCAGTTTAATAGACAGGACTCATAATTTCAAAAATATTTTATTTAACTGGTTTATTAACCGTAATATTCGTTAGTAATAAAAATTTCATTTTTATCTGGGTCGAAAATATACAGAAAGAGGCTAAAAATATATGTAAAGGATATAACTACATATTCTCTATATCACAGACTATCTATATTTAAGGGGTGTTAGGCGGTCAGCGAAAATTCAGCTATTCGGGCCTGAGGTAAGGGGTGAGGGGGTCCGCGTTTAGTATGGAATCAACGTGCTCGAAACTAAAAATCGTAAGCGCCATTCACATTTTTATCTAAAAGTGAATGAAAATATTTAGTATTTTCTAAATCTAAAACAGTCACGAAATCGAGAAGGTAAAGACCTATGTATTTGTGATTTTATACGAATTATTATCGTAAAATACGGTTCTAATGAGCATTTATCTGATATTTTAGAGGTAACTTCAGGATTTTTTTTTATCGAGCAAAATTTTTCCAATCGTGTTTTGGAAACAGTCATCCCATCACACATAAGTTCTGTAATACATATTAGAAATTTCAGTGAGAAAAAACTTCAATATTTTCAATTATAGCTCATAGAAAACAGTCCATTTTGCCGTTTTCACCTACTACGGGCCCTTAATGAATAGATTATAATAACTAATATCATAATATTATGTAAACTCAGACTTTCAAAACTTAACAATATGTAAGGAAAAATATGTTAACCTACACCGGTGGATAGCTTTATGCAATAGTTATCAAATTTAAAAAAATAGAATTCTATCTTTACCATATTCCTTTCATAAACTGTAAACATGTAGATACCATCACAAAAACCATACCTGAATAATAGAATCCGGTAAATCAGCCAACTTAGCAACATGTAATCCTAACGAATGTGTAGCGGGTCCGGGGACGATTTTATGCAAGAGTAACAACTGTTGATTAACTACTGAGGCTTCTGCGTGCGAGTTTACTATCACATTTGGATGTAAGCTCGGCAGTCGAGTTAGTTCGTGATAGTGGGTCGCGAATAGGCAGAAACATTTGCTTTCCGTTGCTAATTTTCTGTGAACATATTTTGAAGGTGAAAATTTGGAATTTGCTTAAATTCCTAGTTTTATAATTTAATTGGTTTATTTATTGATCCATGTGAAGTCCAATAAAAAAAATAACATTTATTAATCTACGACAGAAAAAAAAGACATAACCAAAAAAGGGAACCTGCCTTTCATGTGAAAACGTTCTTAACTGCCGTTATGGATACCAGATATTTTTTGTTAATTAATTAATGTACTATTAAATTTGCTTACACAAACGGTATTAAATTAGTATTTAATCAATTTATATATAAACTATAAACATAAACAAATATAAAACCTTTTTATATTAATTTCTCTACAATTTAATTTTAGTAACATACTCTGCAATAGCCCAGGCGATGCCGCAGCCCTCATACGTAGATGTTCCTCGTCCGAGTTCATCTACAAGCACCAAGGAATCTGGAGTAGCAGTCTAGAAATAATTGATTATTATTGTATCTAATATGTTTCACATTTTCACGAGTATTATAAATTATAATATTATAGTAGAGCCATTTTAATAGGCAACATTTGACAGTTCAACAAAATTCAATAATATAACCTAGTAACGACGACATAGAATAATATATTATTTCGTTTCAAGTCCGTATCGATTAATTCACTTTAATCGATGTTTTTAAGCAGGTTACCTCTCTTCGAAGATAAAATTGATAGACGACAAATGTTGCCTATTAAATTGGCTCGATGATAATTTAAATAACAAACATGCAAATTAACTTTTGATTCATAATATTACCTTTGAAACAAATTGTGAAGATTAGATCTAATAATGCCATTGCTATTTAAAGACGAGTATATTCTATAACTATAGATAAACAGGTTTTATCGCATTATATTAAAACATGTGTTTAAATCAACTTCTCAGTTGATTTCTATGTAAAATTGTATGATCAAAATGCCATCTAACATCTAAAACTTACCCTCAAAATAGCAGCAGACTCGATCATCTCCATCATAAAAGTGCTTTGTCCCCTATCCTCTCTATCATTAGCCCCGACTCTAGCGCACAATGCCCTCATCAATGGGACATGGGCCATAGTCGCGGGGACCAAACACCCTGTATGAGCCAATAGTACTGCAATACCGCATGAACGCATCCAAGTCGATTTACCACCCATATTCGCGCCTGTCACTATGTGCATGAGACATGAGTCTGGAAAAATATGTTTTAATGTAGAAATGTATTTTAGAATAAAATAATGGAAAAGGGCTTAGAAATAAAGACTTTTTATTAAATCTGTAAAAATAAAATCAAGAAATAAACTGAAAAGTCAGCTATTTATGATATAGCATATTTTTATCAAGAATTCTGTACTACGACTAAGATTCCTTTCGAAAATCAATAAATATACTTATTTAAAATCAACATATTCTTAAATATATAAATCAAACATTAAACTCAAAATACCTCGTTTAAATACCACATCATTCGGTATATACGACACCCCCTCTTGCACTTCTAAGCACGGATGCCTTACTTCTTTTAGTACTAATTCGCTCAAATTGTCAGTAAGCACTGGCCGAGTGTATGGATACGGCGCTGTGGTGGCTGCAACAGCGAACGATACTAGCACGTCCAGTCGCGATATTATGTGGGACAGACAGAACAGACACTCGGAGTAGCCCGCTGAAAGTTATTGTTTGGTGTTAGGTTATGTATGGGACATTGTATTAGTGTCTAACATAGCACTCGCTCAAACTGTCAGTAAGCACTGGCCGAGTGTATGGATACGGCGCTGTGGTGGCTGCAACAGCGAACGATACTAGCACGTCCAGTCGCGATATTATGTGGGACAGACAGAACAGACACTCGGAGTAGCCCGCTGAAAGTTATTGTTTGGTGTTAGGTTATGTATGGGACATTGTATTAGTGTCTAACATAGCACTCGCTCAAACTGTCAGTAAGCACTGGCCGAGTTTCTAAAATAAACTTGTTCAAACAAAGCTTCTAATTAATTCTCTAGTATAGAAATTATGCATCTGAAAATTGATGTGAATAATCAACTTGTTTCGCGGCCTTATTGAATGGCTCAAATTTTGTTTGTAGGTGGATTAGAAAATGCAATAGGTTGCTGATTTACTGTCTTAAGCCTGGGACTCTAAATAGAAAAGGTAAAAGTTATAGGACACATCTATACTAATATTATTAAGCTGAAGAGCTTGTTTGTTTGTTTGTTTGAACGCGCTCATCTCAGGAACTATTGGTCCCATTTGAAAAATTATTTCGGTGTTAGATAGCCCATTCATCGAGGAAGGCTATAGGCTATATATTATCACGCTAAGACCAACAGGAGCGGAGCCACGCGGGTGAAACCGCGGAGCGCAGATAGTGCATTATAAAACTAGTTCACTAATCTCTAGAAATTCTAAATTGTAACCTGCTATCCCAATGATTTCCGCCACAACTTTATCCTGTTCTTTCTCATAATTAGTTTTAGTCTGAACATAGTCTTCAGTGATACTTTCCAATTTACTGGTCTTGAATCTCACACCACCTTTAACCGCATCTATTATTGTGTACTTCTTGTTACCGCGGAGTGCTTGCTCTTCTTTTAATGTTACCCTAATGAATGGATTATTTTTATTAATTTTGGATTGTGAATTAAAACAACACAGATAATTGAATTTCATATTTTAGCATTCAAAAGCGGGTTTGAATCCCGCCTTGTCATAGGATATTCTCTAGTCTTTAAAAATTTATTATACAGACAGTTCCTTCTAATAGTATTATTTCGTAAGAGTAGCTCAAGTAGAGTAGTAAAATGACTATACCTGGATGGTTACTTGAATGTATTAGATAACCTCTTTACCTATATATGTTTTTTTAATGCATTATTTAAATTCTCAAGCATATCATAAATAACTAAATGAGTACCTGAAATAAAAACCATTCTGTGGATTATTTTCAAGCTTTATCGTCTTTCCTGCATCAAGGCCTAAATCATTAGCTGCTTTGTTTAACTCTCTGTCTGCAGATGCCTGAATTTTTTCTAACTCTTTATGAAGGGTTTGGAGTTGATCGTCGAATGAGGGCTTTACAAGAAAATCACCTTAAAAATAAATCATATTATATTACTTGTAATATGCATATTGATAGTTTAGAAGTTAAATTAGTTAGTTGTGGATAATAAATTATTCGCAGCAGATTAGAATGCCAATGAGTCAAAAAATATGTGTTGCGATGTGTCGAAATAACTTAAAACTATTACTAATGGTGAACAATTGTTTTGGATGTCCAGCATTGCAAATGTATATTAATCCACAACACATAATCAATTAATTAAAATTAATAACTCAAAACTCGCTTGACCCATTTAAAGGATCTTAATTCCCATCCTTCTGATATAAAAATAGAAAATCGTACAAATAAATGAATTATCAGGTACAGTATTTATTACTATAACTTCAAATAACCTCTGTCCACAGCATCCATATCAACAGTGGTTTCAATCATCTGCTGAAACTTGTCCAAGTCATCATTGAGTTCAGATATTGGTTCAGTTAGAGACGAATGAACTGTCGGACTGTTTGATTCAGCTAGACATTGTAGTAGGGCTGGCAGCCTTTCAATAGCCTGAAATATTTATACTATTACATTTTTTTAGCTAATTTTGATTTTTATTTAAACTTCTAATAAGTAACATGTGTATCACACTCAGTACTTGCAAAATATGTTTGTGGTTTGGCTAAGTTTTACTTTTGAAAAATATTGCAAGGGATTATTTGGCGTATATCGAATGTAAGCATGTTATATTTGCTGTATCAATTATACGTACTTTTGGACACATTTATTTTTAAAATCTTTAAACATAAGCCTTTCTACTTTTATTAAGGTTTGTTTGAATATGTTAAATTGGAAATCAAAATGTACTAAACATTTAAATAAATATATATAAGAATCAGTTGCAATAAAATATTTCATACCTGATATATCTTATAACAATCATGTAAATTAGCCTTCTTTCGTGTAAGTCTTCGAGCTAAACTTTGCAAATCAGGGATCCTTCGTAAATGGTCATCATGTAATGGTAGACGTAGTTGTGAATTATTCACAAGTAACTCTACTATGTCCAAGCGTTCGTTTATAAGATTTATATCGCGAAGCGGTTGACGCAACCATTGTGCTAAGAGTCTGGAAAAATATTGAAAATTATTTATAATGCGACTTACAAACAACAATTAACAAACATGAAAAATTTATGATATTAAAAATAGTTTGTATTTCATTGGATTAATAGAATCATATTTAAAATATTCGACATATTTCCGGTTCATTAAAAGGACATTCAAAAATTTACCAGAATCATCATCTACTTACGTAAAAACATATTTTTTTGAATTACATCATGATTTGTGGTTACCCCATATATTTCCTCATATTTATAACATTGACCTTTATAATTTCTTAAATTTGACCTTTATATTACTAATATTCCACCCGAGGCTACGCCTGCGTGGTCAACGGAAATTCCCATGGCTATTAAATATATCACTGCGGAAAATGTAGCTTACTGCAGTAGCCTATGTCACCCTTTAGCCTCCCTGACTATCTCCATCACAAAAATCATACAAAACTCATAATCATACGAATATTTTAAGTGCGAATGCACGGAGAAATTTTGTTTTTAGCCACAGCTACTTCAAGGGAAAATTTATTTGAAAAAATTAAGCATGTTTAAAAAAAAATATATAAAAAACATACCTTTTTCCTTGCTGCGTACGACATCTATCGAGCAGCCCGTACAAACTGCGCGCTGGTGCGTGTGAAGTATCGCCTAGTTCGGGAAGTACATTTAGTGCAGTTAGTGCCGCTGCGTCTAAGTGCAGGTAGCACTCTGCTTTTATGGAGTTTATTCGAAATCTAAAATTAAAAAAAAGAGTGTGTGTACTTATGTACACGCGTTAGAAGTTATACTTCTTTGGCGTATGGAAAAAAAAATACTAGAATATACAACTTGAACATAGTTATCAATTTTCATACCACCTAGAACTAACTTCATGCTGTTAAATTTAGGTGTAAAAATTCACTCTCATCATTTTTCTCCATCGCGCCAAAAGAAGTATAACTTCAAAAATACATAGGTAGATATGTAATGTGAAATGTGTATGTTCACAAAAGATTTTTTGTATTTTTGAAAAGATAATTTCCATTAAGTTAACAAGAAACCTACTGCAAATAACCGCATAAATATCATGTGCAATTTTTTCGCTCGATTCATGATGTAGTGGAACCGATATTAGAATTCCTCAAATATTTATATTTAGTAAAGAAAATTGTTAGAGATAGAGAGAGAATAATAAATTTTAGTTTTATAAAATTAAAATGCTCCTGATCATAATATTTAATGCCTAACAATGAAGATTTACTCTTTAAAAGATTATTACAGACTAGATAACCGCCCGCGGCTTCGCCCGCTTTGTCTAAAACCTAATAAATTATATACTAAAACCTTCCTCTTGAATCAATCTATCTATTAAAAAAATCGCATCAAAATCCGTTGCGTAGTTTTAAAGATTTAAGCATACAAAGGGACATAGGGACAAAGAAAGCGACTTTGTTTTATACTATGTAGTGATTAGAGCACGTTAATTAAGTATTTTTCCAAACACAATTTCTTTATCGTTCAGAAACAGTAACTTACTGGTTGATAATAACTAGGTCATCTACACGTTATTGCAATTAATTATTATTAAAAGCATCCGTATCGAAGTTTCTAGAAGCACGAGCCAATGTTATTAATAATAATTGTTTATAAATGAAATTATTATTATCATTGAAATTATAGATTTACTTCCTTTATACGTAAGAGATAATTACGATTACCATCCATACAAAAACCTCGAACTAAAATAGTTATTAGTTGTAATGTTAATCATACACTCATGAGACTATTATGAATTATTATAGCATTCAAGATTTATTTCAGAAGAGATGAGTTACCCATCTAAAACTACCAATCAGCCGATTTAAATGCATTTTTAAAATAGAATTATTTTAACAGTTTTAGTCAATTATTTTTGGGATGTACCGACTACCAATGTACCTACTTTACGAATAAATAGCTTTTTCAGAAAAGTTTAAGCGAATATATTATTTTGTTAAATGTTAACAAGTTATTTATTTATTAACCGACTTCAAAAAAAAGGAGGTTATCAATTCGGCCGGTATAATTTTTTTTTTTTTGTATGTATGTACACCGATTACTCCGAGGTTTCTTAACCGATTTACGTGATTCTTTTTTTGTTCGATGCGGGATGGTGTCGAATTGGTCCCATAAAAATTTTATTCGGATAGGCCCAGTAGTTTTTATTTTATGAGCATTTTTGTCTGTACTCGATGACTTAATTGAAATGTAGCAAGTAACTTTGATTCACTTCCCGGTAACCGATTGAACTGAAATTTTGTATACGTATGTAAATTGGATAGCGATGAAACATTATCATGACATAGAGCTGATTTGATGATGGAATCGGAAGGTGGCCATAGGAACTCAGTAATATATTGACTCAACTTTATCGAGTTTGGGCTCGTTTGATTCGTGTTGAAAAAAACACTAAAAATTATTAAATAAAAATAACTGCGTTAAAAACAACCGACTTCAAAAACGGAAAAGTAA
>CAJQZM010037299.1:29106-40452 GCA_907164665.1 Colias nastes | reverse complement strand
AGCTATATCCGCTCAAGTGAAAAATTGCTCAACTAGCCCCGCCCTACTTAAAAAAAATATTTCAAGTCAGTAGAGAAAACTGCGGAAAAATCATAATCGAAACGTGTAATTTTAGGTTACATTTTGTGCTAGAACCTGTCACAACTACCGAAAATTGTAAACTCGTATGTGTTTATAATCTACATCCAAATTGTGTGATACATTGTACCTAATTAAAGAAACATAAATAACAATAATCTCAAATAAAATAACAATAAACACTTTAAATAAATAACAATAAACTTTACAAACAAAGACATAAAACTGAATAATAATCAGGTACAATGTCTTATTCATTCTTACATCACTTAGCACGAGTGGGATCTTCAAAATAATTGTATTTTCGTTGATTACTCATTGTTATTTTGCTTGTGAATGAATCTTTTTGGCAAGAACATCGCTAATAAAGTGTACCGTAAAACAATTGAACGCAGAAAGTATAGAGAAGATATTTCGGTTTTAAATACGCCGCAAATAACTTTATTTACGAGACTACCACTAGCCGTGTATATGTCGCAGGCAAATTGTATAATCTCGCCGTTTACAAATGCTCGGCATTTTGTAATATGCTGAGGATTTACTTTTTCCAAAATTCTACAAAAAGACGGTAGCGAGCCGACGGAGCCCCACTCTAACCTAACCTAACCTAACCCACCCCCTTATCCATAATTTCTGATTACGAATCCTCGACATATTACAAAATGCCGAGCATTTGTAAACGGCGAGATTATACAATTTGCCTGCGGCATATATATTTTGTCTTAGTAAAGTTAAAAATATTTCTTTCCTCGCTAGTCACTAATAACATAATGCTAATAAGCATAATCAGAGTCGATTTCAATATTAATTGAATGGATCATTTTATAAGATGATTTACATACTAAAGACAATTAAAATGAAGAATAAGTTATACCTTTAAATTTAAAGCATAAAATTATTTAATTATTTCAGTGCTTAGTAAATGTAGAGACGTTTCATTTTTCCGTGTAATAAGATTTATTAATACATTATAAGTGCATAAACTGATTATATACAACGTGTTCTCAATCCTAAACCATTTGAAATAAAAAGAAGCTATAACTATATGAAATCTCAACACCGCACCTTGGTTTTCACCTAAATAATCACTTCTATGTAGAGGGTTGACATCACCACATTAAAACTAATGTAGGTAATATTACCAGTTCTGCATACTAATAACTGTCGGTGCTTACTGCATTTTCCATGTTAAGATTAAATTGTTTATTTTTATTCGGAACATGAAGATTATTAAATATACTTAATATTATAAATCTGAAGAGTTCGTTTGTTTATTTGAACACGCTAATCTCAGGAACTACTGGTGCGATTTGAAAAATTATTTCGGTGTTAGATAGCCCATTTATCGAGGAAGGCTATAGGCTATATATCATCACGCTAAGACTAATAGGAGAAATAAATCAATAAGTAGAAGGTTGAGGAAAACTGAGAAGAGTTTTATCCATATATATGACAATCTGAATATACTCTCTCATATTTCGTCAGTGTATTCTAAAATACTTAACTATAGGTACACATTTTGAGATCTAGATCTCTTTAGATCCGTTGCTATTAATTTTATCTTAATAAATCTTATAAATACCGTATTTATAACGAGAAAAGTATGTTTGAATTGCGTGTAGGAAAGTTAAAACACATGACTTGGTCCGTTGTTATCAAGTTCAAATAACTGTATTAATAATTAAGCTAAAAATCGAAACAATTATTTTGTATTATTACTATAATAAATGATTATTTCTTAGTATATAAATAGTTTTCCATACTATTAATAATTCCGGTGTAGGGTAGAAACAGCTGTAATCGAAAAATAGGATTGTGTTATAATTGTGCGATTGACCCTTTATTTGTATTTTTTTTTATACAAGTATTTTATTGTTTTATAGTTGGACATTAATTATGCACGTAAAAAAATAAATTACATTAATTAATTTTAAAGTACATTTACCGTTGAAACAATACAATTATATAATTAAACGTCTTTAGGTGGGAATCATACACGTTTGTTAAGAGTCCTTATCGATTTTAGAGTGATTTTTACTTGTTTCTGTAATTCTTTAGACGCTCTTTTAACAAAACTAAATTAGTAACAATGTGTGATGATATCTTAAATTAAAGATTCATTCAATATCTAAAATACGTTCGAGACAATTTATTGATATTCATTGTCCAGTTTGTTTAATAGCCAATAACCTAAGGCGTGTTTCAATTTTTTCCATGCGGGACGTTCGTGTCTTTGTATTTTACACGGAATTTAATAGAAGAAGTTTTCTTATAAAATATACTACAGTAAAGACACTGAGACATCCTAAAATATGTTCGAGGCAATTTATGTACTTTTATTGAAAAATTCAAAGAACATCTAAGTTAAAATAGCCTTACTTTGATGAAATTTTATGCGTATATGGCGTCGAATTTCTAGTTCTTACAACAGAGTTAAAAAAAAATAAAAAATACACACTAAATGATAGGTTAATGCTTAAAAATTAGCAATAAAAAAAATACATATTATGTTTTATGAAAGAAATGGAATAATTTAAAGTTCTCTAGAATTTTAGATTATATACGGGAGCGCAAACGTTGTTACGGCAGATCTATATAATCGAATATTCTAGAGAATTTTAAATTATACCATTACTTTCATATAACATAGTAGTTAGTTTTTTTAAACGAGCTCCTAAAGAATTAAAGAAACAAGTCAAAATCACTCTTAAAATCGATACGGCCTCTTAATCGATATTGTAGAGTTCTAGTATTAAATTTTACTTTTGAAATTTTTTGTATTTCATAATATTAAGAGTGTAATTGCGAAGATACATTTTTAACAAAACATATTCATTCATTATTATAATCACGCCCATAGCATCAAAACCGTTGAACTCTGTCATTGCCCACTAACTGTAGTTCTTAATTAATATATCCTTTAACCCAAATAAACCCATTATAACTCACCTCGACTTTAATTCGCTGGCATTTGTTATCTTTTATAAAAGAATAGCTCACAGCACAGTTCTGTATATTGTGCTCACAGCCTGCGCTATGTCATTTGTAGGTTTTGACACATTTACGAGTGTATTTCTCGTTTGATTTATAACCAAGATGTTTTTAAATTCGCCTTGAGGTATATTTCATATTATTTCGGAGGAATTCGTAGCTGTTATAAATTGATTTTTTATAAGATTCGCGAGATATGACATTTGTATTTTTTTGTAAAGTAAGAACATTAAGTCCATTAACTGAATTTATGGCGTTGATTCATTCTTCTATTCTTTCTAAATCAAAAGAATAAAATGAACGCTTCAAGACCCTCTTCATAATTTTTTTTTGTTTATCTTTATGTACAATACTGATTAAAAATTATCTATTTAATATCGCTTATTTAATTATATAATACTAGCTTTCCACCCGCGGCTTCGCCCGCTTTGTCTAAATCCTAATAAATTATATACTAAAACATTCCACTTGAATCACTTTATGTATTAAAAAAAAACCGCATTAAAATCCGTTGCGTAGTTTGATAGATTTAAGCATACAAAAGGACATAGGGACAGAGAAAGCGACTTTGTTTTATACTATGTAGTGATTAGTTATAGACTACTATTTATTTTACGTAACATCTATCCTATACATATTTTTTCATGTACAAAACGCTTCCAACTATCAAGCCAGTACCATTTTATATAACAATAACCACGGTCAAGGCCATATACCATAACCATACATAAAATCACTGTACCGAGCACAACACATGTTAGTAAACAGTGTAATTATTTCAAAAGCACAATCATATCAAAATGTTTACATCAGTAACGCATGTGGCAGGTGACAAGCGCAATGATTGTAAACACGGACTATTCCACTGTTTTGCCCTTGAAGCAAATTAATATGTACCTACCTATACATACGTATTAGTTTGTTTGTTTACATGACCCGGACTGAACATTTTAAATTTGCACCAAATAAGTAGCTAAATAGAAAGTTTACAAATGGCTAAATATGTAGGTTTAAGTTTTGTCACTACTGGTAATAAATGAGAAATCTTTGGGAACGTCGATAATAAAACAATAAGAAATTAAAAAAAAACTATTATAACATACAATATAATAGGTACATTTTTTACTATGTTCAATGTAAGAAAATATAAAACACCAATTATGTCCTAGTCCATTTTTTCATAGCTCTAAGTACTTAACAAAGAATAAATTTATTACGTGTTAAATTAGCATAAAGTTCACTTTTTCATTGAAATGACCTGAAAATTGCTTCTGACATGAGTTTATCAGATTTCTAAATAAATGCTTAAAGATAACAAGTTCAAGATAATTTTAATACAAATACTTATAGTTTTTCCTTGATATACACGACACAACTTGACCTATAAATGATTCATCTTCAAGATAAGTGTCATTATCAATAATCTAGCATATTAATATTGCAAAATCTTTGAAAACCAAACATTTATTAGTTCTTAACACAGCTTATAATCATGCAGTTGTAATTTTTGTTTATTTGTCATCGGTAACCTCGGAAATTATTGAGAGGAGCATTGTACCTTTTTGCATCGGTATAATAGTGAGTTAGTAATAAAGTAAAAATCATAAAAATTAACCAAACATTGATCTAATTCCAATACTATCTTTAAAAAGTAACCTATCAATCAATACAACATCGGAGTGTCACATCGCCATACGATATGTTGCTGCATTGAATCACAATTCATGTACTACACTCAATCACTGCCAAATATTGCTCGTACATCAATTGATGCTTACATACTGTGTTACGGATGTCGAGAATATCAGTCATTTTAACAAATCAACTTGGTGAGATAATCAACGATAGTCAATAACACTTACTTCATGACCAGAAAATTAGTACATTTGATGAAAAACATGTAGATTATTCTGTTCTGTAGTATTCTGTTTCAGAATCAGACTTGAACATCTATCTTTTATCGATTGCAGTCTTATTAATCACGCAGTCACGTATCATTAAATATTTATTTGTAAAGAACGTAATATCTCATCACTCGGTACAACAATCCCTAGATATTATTGACTATTAACAAAACTAAAATATTGATATATTGCATTACTCCACAAAATTAAATCAAACTAGACATTTCTCATAATTCCTCGTTCCACCACTTAACGTAACACAAATTAGCTTTACCTTGACAAGGTCATAGTTTTTAGTGTGGCAACTATCAACATAGAACTTTTGCTATTAAGCGTTTCGCTTCCGAAACCCATATATAACCTAATGAATACGTTTCCGAAGAAACATTAATGGGTCGATAGGCTCTTTTATATAGGAATAGAGGTTTATTTACGTTTTCAAATGTTTGGATAGAGAAGACAAATACATCTGTCGAATAGCAATGTAAATTCATGTACAAATATTGTCTAAATACCGGCCTGGTTCAGGTTGAATAATGTAATAATGTGAATTACATAATCGATTTTCAAAGTTTCATCTATAACTATTAGTTCACAACAAACATTACATGTTAAATACCACCAATTTTACTATTTATTACGATAATTTTTCAATCATAGGAACTTTATTAATTTTTTGGTGTTATGGTTTATATTTTCTATACAACAATATGATAACCATATACTAGGTATAGTTTTCCATATTTATAAAGGCAATTTCTCATAAATATTGGTAACATTAAATTGTTTTAACCACTTTTTTTCATACAACAAATTTACATACTCGAACCATTAAAACTTGAACTGCTTTTGAACAATTGTACAACAACAAAACAAAAAAAGAAAAAGATTATAATAACAATATGGAATAAGCAATTAACTAATAAGATTTATTAGCAAATACCGATTCATTCATTCATGACAAAGAATTTAGATCACTGACTAGCTATTACTTAATACCTAGTAGAAAAACATTCATCATTGTAATGTTATCCATTTTTTTTATATCTTACTTAAAAACGTGAGAAAGCACTATTATATTATTTTAAGCTTTTTATTAATTATGCAAATATTAGCAAAGGAAATTTGACAGCTAGCTAGAAAATTAAAAATAAAGGTATGTATGTTATATTTAGTTTTATAGCATTCAAATGCGAGATTTTTATTTTACGAATAGAAAATGTTCGATCATCCCGCCAAGAGATCGAATTATTACTATTCTTTAAAAATTTCTCAATAAAAGTATATATTTTACTTATTTTTATAATCGTTATTAAACGAATGTCAAATAATTCATTTTATTCAATTAATTTGACACTATACGAGTAGTTTAGTTCCTGTATTATTTATAAACTAGCAGCACATATTTCACTTCTTTTATTCATAAGTTTCCTGCAGGCAATGGATCTTCATTATTTATTACTCTTATGTTACGAATATCCAACTTATCTTGCAACAAAAATTGTTACATCTTTTATCAAACAGCTAACTTCTGAATGGCTATCGTTATTGTATTAAACTATTAGTAGAGTAGGGATATAAATCTCTTCTTTTTCCACATAAAATATAATGACAATAATAAATTATGCATGAGTATTTTTATATACGTAACATAATATCTTCAAAGAAGTCAATACTTTAAATGTTTGACTAGGGTAATTTAGGAACCTATTTTGAAAACCAATTCCATTTTAAGATCATCGCTACCCTTTCAAGAAGCAGATACTACCTCACTACCTACACTTAATGACAAGGAAAAGTATACTTTTCCACTCCACATTCATACCTCAATAACATCTCACCAAATGAGTCAAAATTAAAATTAAGACGCAATTCAAAATTGTGAATCACTGCAGAGGTCAGGTGGGAGGCCATATTTATTGACACAACCAAGTCATTGTGTGAGTGATCTCACATGTAAATTGGTGTTAAACTGCGCATGTTAGCTTAGAACCATTCTACTGTAATCTTTATTCATTGTTGAGATTTTCCTACTGTTGCGTAAGTTGAATCTTTCAGGCCGATTGGAAATTCATTGCTTCTATAATATTGTGCAATTTCTTCATACTGTTGGACTAGTTTAAGCATATTTTTAAGGTATTATTTTATAAAGTTGATTAATTAATTAATTTATTTTATTTATGGAACACACAAATTGATGCATTAATGATCATATTATATCAGAAGACATAGTTTTGATTTCCACATCATATACTATTTACGGTTTTTCTATGAGCTCTATATTGCTTTATCACAAAAAAACATATCTGGAAAAGTGAGTAAGCTATTCCAGTTCATAATTCATATAACTATATTTCCTGATCTTTAAACCTATTTTTTAAATGTTCGAAGAAGCATTTAAAAATACGCGTAGCACGTGCTTCGGGAAAAAGATTACCATTCTAAAAATAGTGAAGTCCATATTGATCTACTGAAGGGATCGGTCTATCTATTGGATTAGGTCATAGCTATTTTACAAATATGTACAAACATACCTACAAACCATCAAACGTTTCTTTAGAATTTCTTTGGAATAGTAACGCAAGGGTATATTACAAAGGTGAGGTCGAGAAGATGGTCGTAATTGAAAAAAAAAAACATTCTCGATCTCACAGAACATATTGAGGTACCTACTAATTTTTTATAAGTTGAAAAAGAAAATGGTACAGTCATACAATAAATGTATACCTATAGCCCTCTAAGAAATAAGATACTACATAATATAGGTACTCAAATAAGCTAATTGAGTTTAGTTATAGAGTTGTTGTGAACAAAACATTGCCTTATACAATGTACATATTATAAAGATGTAAACACATCTACCCACAGCGTCCTCAGATCATCTCAGGTGCGGTCACACCGTCCAAATGCGGTGTGATGATGTAAATCATATTTGGGTAACCTTGACTCGCGTGCGTCAGATACCAGTGGTTGTGGGGCGCGGCTACATGCAGCGGTGGCGGGAAAAGCGGATCGCGGGAAAATTAAATGAGTAAAAAAGAAGAAAAAATAACAATAGGAATGACAAAAAGAACACGACGATGTGACTGGCCAGTTATAGAAAGAAGAAAATATGTGTGAATATAGTTTCCATTAGGGTTAGTTACATCTGTTTCACTGGTTGATTTACTTTACGGAGAAGTAAATGATCTAGCTAATGTATTAAAGAACGACGCCTCCTATACCCCAGAAAGTAACACGGGATTAAGCTTTACACAATTTCTATTCCATACTGAGTTTCATTTCAAACTATTTTAAACAAATTACACATCGCGATCGTCTAAAAATACGATTTATTGAAGTGGATTGCCAAACAAGAAATATGTGCTTAGAAATATGATTTGAACTAATAATGTGTTATAATTAATGTCCCCAATGTACAAGCACTACATCACTTACAGTAAATACACCGTCAAGACACACTAAATAGTGTTATGATGATGATCAAAATCAAATGATATCCTCTCCACTAATCGCTACCGCCTGTTCACTGACCATGACTCCAGTATCTATATACCATGCCACTGCTTATGAAAGCGAAATTTTAACGTTATTCGGAACGTAAACATTTAATATAGGTCGATGTTCGGACTGTTTTTGAGATTAACACAGTTTTATATCAAATTTTATATATAAACATGAGTTTGCGTTTAGAAACATGATGTAATAAATGTGTATGCGGAACTTTGTCGAGTTGTGAAGTTGTATTAAGATCTAAGGCGACCCTTTTCATATTATGCCTTTTGATTTTATGTTATTCAGTACATATAAATGTTGCATATGAATTGTATTGATGTATTTAATACTAGCTATGCTCCGCGGTTTTACCCGCATTACTCTGCTCCTATGGGTCTTAACGTGATGATATTAATATATTATAAGTAGCCTTCTTCGATAAATGGGCTATCGAACAGTGAAATAATTTTTTAAATCGTTTCCGTAGTTACTTAAATAAGTGCGTTCAAGTAAACACACTCTTCAGATTTAGAGAATATTCTTGGAAATAATAAAGCTTGCGTCAGTGCTTCGTTATGGATCATAATTTTAATTCAATTTTAATTAAGATTTATTATATGTATAGATTACAGACATACTATTAATAGAAATAGACAATCGATTTAATTTAAAATATTCATAGACTAAAACATTTGAAATTCATAACAATAAGAAGTACCTATTGAAGGCTAAATAAATTTCACAAAGCCACGTGCTAAGGAAGTTTATTTTTGTAATGAATCTTAATATGTAATATCAATATATTGTTTAACAAAATTATGTTAAAGCTGTGTTAATAAGTTTGTTAATTTATGGGACACGACATATTCTATCAATATGTGTAAAGGAACAGCATTTTATTATAAATCTTTATAATACAGATATAGTTTACTATAAAAATGAACTTTATTGTCTGAATTTACATAAGTATTAAGGCATTATTGCTATGAAAAAGGTTTGTACAATTTAAAATTGTTCTGAAAAATATGTCGTTGTTTTTGTAATCAAGTTTTAATAAATTATATTGCTTTAACACGTGGCGGTTTATTTTGACTGTTTATTTATGTTTGCCATTAAAAATGTATTAACATAAAACCTTAACCTGATTAAATGTGTGGTTTTATAATAAATAAATCAAATTATGGTCAGGTTAATGTCTTAAAGGGTTTTATTACGTTTATTGAATTCTTTAAAATTATCGATACCTACATGATTTAACGATCGTAAGTATTTACGGATTTTACTGTGTTATTATGATTTGAAATCTTTAACATGTCGTAATGAAATAATCTTTGTGAAACCTAATCCTACTAATATTATAAATGCGAAAGTTTGTGAGGATGTGTGTGTGTTTGTAACTCTTTCACGCAAATACTACTGAACCGATTACAATGAAATTTAGCATACATATAGAGGGTAACTTGGATTAACACATAGGATAGGTTTTATCCCGGAAATCCCACGGGAACGGGAACTACGCGGGTTTTTCTTTAAAAATGCCTGCGAAGCCGCGGGCGGATAGCTAGTTTTTCATATAGGTAAATAACCTCATTGATCTTATTTAAATTAAGTTATACATACATACATACATGTACTGGAAAAAATTATTTTTAATTCAACAAAACAATCATTCAATTTCATTTAAATATCGCTTGGTTTTCAATGAGTACATTTTTTCAAATATTTGTAGAGCATATAATAAGCTGTAATATGTATTTTACAAGCTACAATATTTATTTTATCCATATTTGCAGATTTAAATTGCAGTGAAGTAGTTAAGCATTTTTCTTAATTTTCTTTCAGGAAAATTTAGTTTAAATTTAGTTTAGTTATTATAATTAAAATAATTCTGCTTCATGAGTAATTAAACATTTCTAGATTTCTATTTAATATTCCGAGTCAATCTGTTTTGAATACATCAAGCACAAAACAATGATCTTTTTTCATTAGCGCGCAAAGTCAAAGCAAGATTCATGAAAACATGCCATTGATTTTCAACGCAGGAACCTGAACAAATTCGTTTTTAATGGAGGTTTATTTCCGATAACACTATCGCGTGTTTCATAGAAAACACACAGCATAGCTAACATAAAAACTATAGAGTAACTACCATCATCGGGCGACTTGAAGCATTGTAGGCACGACACTTTTTTCTTCTTTTTCACTTTCCCTTCTGCATCCTTAACTTTTCCATTCAAATCATTTTTCACTGTATCTTTTTTCGCCTTCTTTTTATTTTGATTTTTCACAACACCCATTTTTGTTTTGACAGCGAAAAGCGCGCGCGAATTGTTTTTTTTTTTACGCGGGCGTAGACACGCGGGCTGCGTTGTTTTTTTTTATAGCGGGTCGAAGGCGCGCGCTGCAGCTGTGCGTTCGGTAACTAGTGCCGGACTAGCAACGCTAACTGCAACCGCGTCCGAAAGGAAATACTGGCAGCCAACAATGAAGCATTCGTCTATCGTCTGTGGTACGAGGCGCGGCGCGTGAGCTCACTGTCCGCCAAATCGGGACGCCTGTTTGGGAATCAAGGCCAATACACGGATTAATATTCCGTCCGCGGGAACTTCCTAAATGTAATGTTAATTTCGCCTAATTATTATTTCGGGAAGTTGGTCTAATGTGAAATTACGTACACAGTTATATGAATGCGACATTAACGCGTGCTCGTAAGGGACTTGGCATGTATTTATGGTTTCAAAGAAAAAATTACAACTGTATTTATTAAATTAAGAAATACACATGCAAATGCACGTAACTCGTAACTACGTACAAAACATATCTATTCACATGTTACTCTACTGAACTGATAAATAACTTGACGTAAAAATCAATAACC
>CAJQZM010037299.1:0-29096 GCA_907164665.1 Colias nastes | reverse complement strand
GGGCTATTTTTATTTAGGGCAGATCCTTATGTAAGAAATACGACATACGTTTTTGTATAGTAACTAGTATGTATGTTTCATTTTGTGGAATACGTATTTATAAATATGATATAGTTTTGTAGACTTTTTTGTATGGAAGAATGTAGTAACTAGTAGGTATAGTGAATGGTTTGTCCGATCAGTTACACAAATATTGATTTTATCATTACAAAGGAATTTTTCCGTATCAATATGTAAAAATGTTCAATTCAACTTTATTTTATATTACCTTTTGTTGAGATTATTATGTATTTTACTCTGTGATTTTTAATATAATATATTAAAAATCACAGAGTAAAATACATAATAATCAATAATAAAAAGAAATATTATTTCTTTAAAACCTAATAAAAAATAACAAAAAGTACATTTCCATGACAATGAAAATGATCAAATTATCAAAATCAGCAACATTTTATGATAGTCTTTAAAATCCTTTCCTTTTACAATAAAAGTAAAACTTGATTTATTAAAACCAGGTCATGTTTATATTTACTTCTACACAGAAGCTGCTCTGAAACCTCCTAACGGCTTTATACTTAACCTTCTCATCGATCCGTGTTACAATCAAGAAGATATTATTAAATAAATAATTCTAGTGTAAGTTGCATCACTACATAGTATAAAACAAAGTCGCTTTCTCTGTCCCTATGTCCCTTTGTATGCTTAAATCTTTAAAACTACGCAACGGATTTTGATGCGTTTTTTTTAATAGATAGAGTGATTCAAGAGGAAGGTTTTAGTATATTTAATTTATTAGGTTTTAGACAAAGCGGGCGAAGCCGCGGGCAGAAAGCTAGTATCATATAAAATTTATGGATGTTTTTTTTGTGTCCGCAGCTTTATTACTATGTACTTTGTTAGATTTTTGACTTATCTATCACGTTAAAAGGTATCGTATTCCCTCTTCCATTTGTTTTCATATGTATTTGTGTTTCAAACGTTAAAAGTAATAAATAATAGAAATACAGCAAGCTATGTAGTTATCATTTAAAAGAAAAGAGTAAGGTATCGCTTTTCACATTAGATAAAGAGCAGGAATTCATTAATAGACCGTATAATAAATGTTTGAGTTTTAGAGAAAAATGCCCACACAAACAACTAAGTATAAAAATATTAAAAAATGGTTTTATATATGATCATTCATAAACCACAAAATCAACCAGTCAACATAAATCTACAAAAGAAATAACTCCCAAAACAAACACCTCGCCCAAATCAAACCAATACCATTAATTAACATAAACAAACAATAATTAACTGCTAATAAACATAGATATAAAATACTAAACTATAGACAGTCACGCATTTCCCTGTCACACCCAGTATTTTTGGCCTTGAAGGCTCTATAAGGCTCTATAAATGATACTACTTATGGGAAAACTTATTTATCGTTTTCGGAAAGTAGAACTTTATTTGATAGAGCTTTTTAGAACTTTACCTCAAGGCTTTTTGTGAAAAGGAACATTCTAGGTAACATTAAATATTAGTAAAAACTACTTAAATGTTACATTCAAACGAATTTGACGACAATATATTATCGAGAATCTTTCTGCCTTCCGTTAATGTTCATTAGTTAAAACATTTTATTTTAACATTTTATTTTATCATAAGAAATACCTATCTGTTATTCTTCGTTATTGTGATGTTCATCTTCTCCACATATGCGACATTCATATTATGTACCTACCCCTAAGCAGTTTTGTACAACTCAGTACCAAATATCCTCTTCATTTACAAACCAATTTTATGGTATTTTAAATTCTAGGCTATACCAGGAATGAAAATTTATAAAAAAATTGCGTTTTCAACACAATTTGGCATATTATCCTGTCTAGACGGAAGTCTGCCGATACCCATTATGTCTTACGTTTACATAATATAATATACTGTTGTAATTCAGCAGGATATTATTTGAACGTATGCCAAGTTCTGTTATAAACAGGATTAAATAGAAAATAGAACTCATACGAAATAAAGAATATATTATAGGTACATAAGCCTTTTAATGCGATTTCTAATTCTTTACGTTGCAATTATCTTCGTTCGTTCATTATTTTTATTGACTTAATACCCTTGGAATTGATGTCATCTTTATTTAAAGTTTTTTTTAGTATGTGGGAATTGTCTATAGTTCCAACTTCTTTTATAAATGCGAAGATGACTGTAAGTATGTATGAAATCATAAAGTTATGTAAATTGTTCTTACATGTAAAAAAGTAGCTAATGTTTGGCTGTTTGGGATGCCAATAACCTAAACAAAATAATATAAAACAACAACCTAATAGAGACAACAACTCTTTATGACGAACAATTTAATCAGCTCTAAGCTCTATTTTGCAGCATATTATAGTCTGTAACAAGGAATTAACAGAAAAATTAATATTAAAGCAATTAATTTCCACTTCTAACTAATAGTAAACATTATGACACGTAATTAAATCTTTACACAAGCGGTGCATTCGCAATGGAGACACCATAACCAAACATATCACTTGCTATCCAATATAGCAATAGAGATCGGTTTAGTGAACTCATAGCTACGAGTGCATACCTAAAGGTGAAGCCACATTACTATGTAATGGCATTTGAGCACAAATGGTCTGGATAATTTATAATGCCTTGGAAATACGCAAAGCTACTGCATCGCTGCTCTATATCTCGAAATCGATTTATATTCAAAGAAATGTGAATGCAGGATTATTTCTGGTTGCCCCTTTTTATGTTCATACAGCAATTGACCTAACCAAACTGGTATATTCTACAATTAGGAGACACTACTAAGTACCTACTAATACCTATAAATTTAACGTGAAAAATACTGACACCTCGATAAGAACTAACAAAACATAATAATATGCTTGCTCTACCATACAAAATTTTGACAAGATATAGCTCAAAAGTCAACAAGGAACATAGCCTACTAACCACTAACCACGTATCTATAGACCATGCGAACAAAACTTACTTTCTATACTATTATAAACCCAATCTGACAGTTACATAGTTAGATTGTAATGAGGCGAAGCCCTAAAAACATGCACGTATGTTACGCCAGGTTACGTTACCGTAATAGGTAGCTTCAAAATAGGCGTTAGGGAAAGTACAGATTCTAATTTTACAACCTATTTGTCGCTCCACTTGGCGTATGATAAATTGTAATAAACTATAAAGTTACACATGTAGAGTTTTAGAATGGATAATGGGCATTCTTCAAAAACGATACAATAGAGAGATACTCGAATTATTATTGCATGGACAAAAGGTTGGTCTTAGCATAAAACATATACAATTTTTGTTATATCGACTGAAAACTGGGTGATAGGGGAAATATGCCAAAGGGAATACCAAATCCATTTCAGCATAATATAGAAAATCTAACCGTTTTTGTATTCATAACAAAATGGACTTAATTTAAATCCAATTGGTACAAAAAGTAATTCATTTCTTTAATCATATGTTTTATAATAACCCTATACTAATTTCTAAAAAAAGTTTTAAAATACAAGGCATCATAGAAAATATCACCGTTTCGCAATCTAGCGACAAACGGTCGAACTACGTACTTCCAAGTCGAGAAGGCTCTGAATTAGTTCCATATACGAACACAGATGGCGCGCAAATAAATACTGATTTTTGTAAGGCTTTAATAAAAAACTCTACAAGTGTGACCGCAAAGGATTTCCTGTTTGTGGCAAGACTGTTAAAAGAAATACTTGGTTTACTTGAACTAAGCTTTTTTCCGTGAAGGTTGATTGGTTAAGCGACAACAAATTATAGGTTTAATATACCTTATCTTTTCGGTCTCGTAAATAGACAAAAATAGAGCTTATTTTAACGCAATACCGAATATTATGTGCTGTACTGTAATTATCTATTTTTAACTTTTAAGTTTTTTACTTACTACATATTTAAAGCGTTTGTTTTTCCGTTTTGAACTCAGAACGATAATAGCGACATAATAATATAGGTTTGAACAAAAGTCAAGGATGGAAAATTTTATCTTAAAATAACTGTTTAATTTACCGTGTTCTTAAATACAAGAATGCAAGACAAATTTTTTGGTTATAGTTTATTATAAAAACACAATAAAAGATGTAAAAATCGTTGAATTTCATATTGACGAAGCAAACTGTTTGCTTATATATATTGGCTGTGATTTAGTTATATTAGCGTTATACAGACCCTATGCTTTTCAAGATCCTTCAAATTTTCTAGTCTCGTTGGATAAAGTTTTATCTGACCTAAAATCTTATCGGAACATTGTGTTGATTGGTGATATTAACATTGATATTAGGCCTAATAACACATCCAATCACACATCGTCTTACCTCGAAATTCTTGGGCACCACGGTCTCATTCCGGGCCACTCTTTTCCTACTCACGGACTAACGTGCCTCGACCATGCCAACATTAAGACTCGTTCTCCGGCAAAGATTTTTGTTTTGGAATCAACGGTTACCGACCACTTCGCTATTGTATTGTGTTTATCTCAAAAAAAGCGGAAAGTAGCTAATGACTCTCTTTTCACCAAAATAAATGAAGATAAAATAACTTCTGCTCTAAACTCAATTGACTTTCACCCTGTTCTTTCGACCCTAGATGCCAATCAGGCGGCAGACGTATTTATAGAAATTATCACCTCCGTTATTTTATCCTGCTCTATTGCCCTTTCACTACCCCGTAGACGTAGGCCTATCAAACCGTGGGTAACTCCAGGATTATTGAGATGCATGCGTCATAGAGATAATCTTTTCAAAAAACATAAAAAATCGCCAAATGATGATTTATTGAAGCTGACCTATAAGAGATATCGCAACTTTTGTAACGCGTTATTACGTAAAGCTAAGATAGATTATGAGAAACTTGAATTTGCTAAGGCAGGCAAAAACTGTAAACAATTGTGGAAGGTCATTAAATCTGTTATTGATTCTAATAAACCGCAATCTACAGCTCACAATCTAATATCTAAAAATGAGTATACCTCTATCTGCGCCATTAATAATTATTTTGCCAATGTTGGAAAAAACTTAGCGGAAGCAATCCCGTCTTCTCAACATAGTTACGTTGCTCCTGCTCACCACTCTGAATCTTTTGTTCTCTTAGCGACGGATGACAATGAAGTCCAGAATATCATTAATTGTATCAAGAGTGACTCCTGCCCTGGATGGGATGGTATCTCGTCTGCTTTTTTAAAAAAACATGTTAAGGTTCTTCTTGCCCCACTTACCCATATTTTCAATCTATGCCTTACTACCGGTAATTTCCCTAACGCTTTCAAAAAAGCCCTTGTTCTTCCAATTTTCAAGTCTGGGGACCGAAACTGTGTCGAAAATTATAGACCTATTTCCATTCTTCCAGCTATGTCCAAAATTTTAGAAAAAATTATAAACAATAGACTCGTAAATTATTTAGAATCTCGCAAACTTCTTTCGCCTAATCAATATGGTTTTCGTAAAAATCGGTCTTCCACAGACGCCGTTCACAACTTAGTAAATCACCTTGTTTCACAAATGGACAAAAATAAAAAATGTATGGTTTTGTTTTTGGATCTTGCTAAAGCTTTCGACACAGTTTCGATCCCAATCTTACTGTCGAAATTGGAGGCCCTTGGAATAAGAGATCTTCAATTATCGCTGTTTGAGTCGTATCTCACTAACAGAACTCAATGTGTTAAAATTGGATCTCTTACAAGCTCCGAGCACCTTATTTCTTATGGCGTGCCACAAGGCAGCATCCTCGGCCCGAGTCTATTTTTAATTTATGTGAACGATTTGTGTGATATTAAATTGCAAAATGGTCTTATTTTCTCTTATGCAGATGATACGGCATTGGCTTTCTCGTCTAAAACATGGCTCGAAACTTATAATCTTGCACAGCAAGGCTTCAATTCTGTTTTACATTGGTTAGATAAAAACTTGCTGACCTTAAATGTCAAAAAGACAAAATTAGTAAATTTTGCAATACGCAATGACAAATCTGATATTAATCACCTCCAAATTTTAGTTCCTTCTATCATGAATCCATCGAGTCCAGCTGTTATCGAAAGAGTATCATCTATCAAATATCTCGGCATCATTGTTGACTCCTCGCTAGCTTTTAAGGAGCATATAGAAACTGTTGGTAATAGGATACGAAAACTTATGTACATTTTTAGGCAACTACGCTCATCAGCTGACAATTCAATTATGAAAATGGTATATATAGCGCTGTGCCAGTCTGTTATATTGTATGGAATTGAATCTTGGGGTGGTACATATAAATCTTATCTAATTCAGCTTGAACGTGCCCAAAGGGCAGCTTTAAAGGTTTGCTTTCATAAGCCTCGATTATATCCAACAGCAGAATTATACAAATTATCTCAAGTACTAACAGTTCGCCAATTATTTATTCTTAAAACCGCGTTAAAACAACACAGTTCGACTCCTTATAATCCCCTTACTGAGCGTCGCAATTATATAATAGCTCCGACAATTAGATTAAATACTTCGTTCAGTCACAGATTCTTTTTATTTCTTGGCCCTTACATTTATAATAAACTCCAAAATATTCTATCTGTACATTCTTTAAATTATCACAAACTGAAAATTTTACTTGATAACTGGCTACAGGGACTTTCATACGCAGAGACTGAGACCTTTTTAGACTCATTTATCTAATTCGTTCAAATTAAGATTTCAGATGTTTACCACACGCACTCAAACTCACTCACACTTACTCACACTACACACTCACTCACTCGTCACAATCACTCACACTTCATCCGGGTAGACTTTTGCATGTTTAATTTTAGTTTTTTGTATTATTTTATTTTATACTTTCTTGCTAATGTAACTAAAGTAATTTGATTTTTTAACCTACATAGTTTCTTTCTTTGGCTTAATTATAATGTTCTGTTCATCCGAGTGGTGGAGACCTGGTGACCTGTATTACAGGTTTACACCTACCATAGGCACCAGTTTTCCACACCTGTTTAATGTTATTTATATACTGTACATGTAAGTAGGTACTGGAAAGAAATAAATTATTATATATTATTATTATATTATAATTAGACACGGCGTTTATTTATGGACTTATTCTATTTTCCTTTTGCTCTATCTATACGTACAGTATACATATAACATACATATATGTATGTATAACTGCGTGTATCTTATGAACTTGAAATCCGCTGTATGCATAATACATAATAGGAAGTAGGAAATGACAGCATCATTGCATTAAGATTAAAGGTTATAACATTTACATTTTAGAAATAGATTTAATTTTACAAAGCCATTGAACGAATGTGCATTATATTTAGTTGTTAAAAATACAGTAACAATATCTAACAATTATACGGTTGTCTGGAAGAGATTACCACTAAGCTATAAGACCGCCAAATAAAGCATAAAGTACAGTATTGTGGTTTGTATATAATAATAAGTTTTCCATATATAGGTAGTTTTATTATAGAATTATCTTGAAATTTTGTGTGCATATCGGGTGGGTCTGAAAATCGGTCAACATCAATTTGGCCTAACCAATAACAGTAATGCAGAACGTTTGCCGGGACAGATAATAAATAAATAACATGTAACTTGGTCAATGAAAGCATATCACAATTTAGTTATTAATGAATTAATCAGAATGACCCTATTCGCCTATAATTGCCTCTCAATTATTAGCAAGAAGTTATCGCTAATTGCATTCATCGATTTAATTTCTAACTGGAGCGATATGAAATATTGCATACCAAAGTATGTTGAAAGAGAATTTTGCATAATCTTAAAAATGTAAATATTTGAAACAATGCAGTTACGCAAAAAATATCGTGACGATATTATCATCATTTTTAATTAAAAAAAAAGCGTGTGTGCCGAGCACACGTGTCAGAAGTGAAACTTCTTAGTTCTTTGGCAAGATTCAAAGATAACAAAATCGTCAGCTTACTCCATGGCGTGACGGTATTGCCATGATACGACTTCTAAATTTTACTCTCAACGCGCCAAATATGTTTCTATTCAAAAATGTTACTTAAAATTCCTATTAAATAACAATTATACTATCTCTAAGTCTTTTTATGCCACGCAAGCAAAGGTTTAAGTTAATATAGATGTAACTTATGTTAACATATAGCCTTAGCGTGACTAAATTCACGCAAAGCATTAAGCCCTATTATTAAAAGAAGCCTATGTTAACAAACAGACAGTCTTACGATGTAATATTGCATCTGTTATAAAAAGTTCAGCATACAATTATATAAAAACTATTAAAAATTGCTTGTCGGTTTGTTGCGGCTAATCTCCGAAACGCCTAAATCGATTTCAACGTGAATTTCACAAGCTGAAAATTTTTAGAAATAACTTCTCTACCTATCTCTATCTAAACTAACTGACTTGTGAGTCAATAAGGTATTAACTTGTTTCTGAAGCTGAATCTTCTACTTTAGAAGAACAATAGGGTTGCTCTCCCACTGAATTTTCGTCAATATAATTATAATAATTTTAAACGCAGACATTAGCCTATCCAATTTAAAACTTGTGTTGCATTAAATCTCAAGAAACGCATTCACCCGCATACGATTCCTCAATCCATCTTAATGAAGCACCGTTAAATCGTAACATCGCTTACTCGTCAATCGATGGACTAATTGGGATGAATTCACCAAAGGAAGTAGACCAGTCGAGCGACTAACACCGGTCTAGGCAGTTTACCGTTTAAGGTCTAAACGTAGGCTTCGAGGGACCTGAATGTTTTATACCGCGTGATTTTATGTCATATGAGAAAACAATACGATTTTTAAAGATAATTTAAACAAATAGTTTTTACTTGGCACTTTGCCTTACGAGGTTATGTTTTGTTTTGACAGCGAAAACTGTGGAATAATTGTGATTTTATTTTTTTACCAGCTTTTCATTGCTTTTCATTGTAACAAGTTTTAATATTTTTGATACGTTACTATTACCACCTATTACGAGCTAGCTACCAGCTCTACCATATAATTTAAAGCGAAAATCTAAATCAACAGTTTAAAAGAATTCCATTCCTTCAAATTCATTCTCAACCAAATCTCAACTAATCACAGCAACATATCAATCATATACATTTTTTTACCACTCAACTAATAGATAATAAACCATAAACGATAAATAATGAAACCTCTACAAGTCTACACACGTCATTGGATATTAAATCATCATTATAATTATACATTTAGATCCAAAGTATTTATTAGGTCATTATGTTTGGTCACGTCAGTAACCTTGAATATTGTACGTCAAATCATTGTTTTAACAGTTACGAAATGTTTGTTTATTTGTTCTAGATATATCTGGAACAGATTTGCATTTCCTGATCTACTTAATTAAATAATTGTAATACGTGTATTGAGATGATTGTTATGCGGAGATTGTTTGCTTGGCGTCTGTCTGTGTGTCTATCTATAGCTTGGTGCTAATAATTTTATTGCTACAGCCTTTAACGAGTTTATTTTATTACTGACTTGGAACGTTGGATCTAGTTTTGATGACGTAATCATATAAAATTGTACTTATAAATAAATATAACAATATACTTACTATAATATTATAAAGCTGAAAAGTTTTGTTTGAACGCGCTAATTTCAGGTCCGATTTGAAAAATTATTTTGGTGTTAGAGAGCCCATTTTTCGAGGAAGCCTATAAGCTATATCATCACCAATAGGAGCGGACCAAAGCGAGTAAAAACGCGGGGCGCAGCTATTACACTAATATTCAAATTTATTAACACTTGAAGTTAATCAATATTATATATTTTAATTAAAGGTATATATGAAAATTCGAAATCTCGATGTTGCTCAATTATTTAACAGTTCTTTAATTATCTTTGCTTATAATAAACATTCTTGTTCTTATAAGATGATTTTGATTAGCATACGTTTAAACATTTGGCTATGTAACAAATATCATTTTGTTGATAGATGCTTTTGTGAGATTATTGCTAAGGTCAGAATATATAGTTTTATCTCCACCAATTGTAATAATACTCCATCCACAATCCATTTTACAAGTGGATTACGAGATAAAATTTAAGGTCCCTAATTACATACAATTATCTTTAAATATCTCAATAAAAACGGCCTTAGATAGTACGAACATGGTCATTCACTTAAAATTCTCTTCATAAATTGGTGTAAAGGAAAATTGTTTTCCTTTTTCGAGAAGTACCTACTTAGTTGTTTAGGTTAAAACTTTTATGATGCACCTCATAACAACTACGTGCTATCACCGACCATAAAAAGATCCTCACAACAGATTTAAATGTTATCATATTATTATTTTTAGCACACATTTCGCAACATAGTTTCCAACGTATATCTCGATGCGGTTAACTATATGTTTGCAACAACCTACATTGAAACAGGTTCCTGTGTCAATAGATAACATGTGTACACGACCTTACGATTAGAATCCTAATATGTGTACGCGAAATTGACGTTTACGGTACATTAATTAGATGTCAATATAACATGAGGTGTGTGCGCAAAACCGCGTGAACATGTGTTCACTAGAGGTCAGATCGTGTCGTGAAATCACTGTTAAATGTAAAGGTCATCGGAAATTATATAATTAAAGAATGAAGTCATATTTATGTATATACTTCCTATATAGGCCGTAATGGTTTTAAAATAACAGATGTAAACAAATTGGCTACATTATTATAATTTTCTTAAAGTCTTGTATTGGGTCTCTTTTATTTTCGACTTATTTTATTTTATATTGAATTGATTATTTCTGTAGCAAAGCTTTACTTAATTAAGGGCTGATTTTTCAATCCTTGGTTAAAACTTATTCGTCGAATAATGTATAAAACTACCATTTTAAAAACGTATTCTAATTGCCCGTATTTGATAGTTTACGTGACATTTTAATATTATCGTGTAATATTTTATTGGACGGATAAGTTTTATCCAAGCATTGAAAAATCGGCCCTAAGTAAACATTTTATACGATTATATGGCAAAGTAGAGCTCTCTATTTTCAAACATTTATTAAAAAAGAAAACACAACCACAGAACAAATCTTTCCATAAATTTAATTTTATCTATCTTTATGTTATGTTAAATGAATATATAAACGAGAAAGAAAGATTTAAGATTACTGTTTCCTTAATTTTTATGTTTGAAAATGTATCGAAAAAATAGACCGGTAAATATTTTACGCCTACAATAAGTTTCATGGGTAATCCAAGTAAATCGCCTTTTGATAAAACGTACTTATTATAAATATTACATAATATAGGAATGCTCTTATCATTCCTTGCTACACAGTACACTTGAAGTAATCTCTATCTATTTATACTATCTCTTAGAAAGCATACATGAAGCTTCCGCGAAACCTTATACACTTGGGATAAAAACTATACTGATAAATATATGGTAGGTACTTGTTTTTGTTTATAGCAAACCGATGAATCAAAGTTGATGTCATTCTGAATAATAGCGCCTATTTACGACTTCTTATAGACTGAATTGGCAAGCGTGTTTGTTACCTTAGTAATTTAAGACTAGCAATTTCACTCGGCTTTCCTTGGGTAGACCGTTACAAATATTTATAAGTTTTATATTTTTAAAACATAGTCTCTATGTTATAAGTTTTATAATTTATGGTGTATGTTCTAATGGCATGAAGCGTTTTAAAAAAATGTCTATTACTTTCTGAGTAAAATAGTTAGAATGATTCAATCAATAAACGAAATGTTTCCTATTTACAATCTTAGTTTTGAAGTTCAGATTTTGAAAACTAAGGTTGAAGAGCTGAATTTATTTGCACATAGTTGTTGTGTTGTTGTGTGCACAACATGTTTTATAATATAAGAAGGTACTTACTTTTACGATGCTGTAAGTATAATCAGCCATCTCTGTCCTACAGACCAACTTTACTATCACAGCCTGAATCTCTCGCGACCGATACGCTCCAAAACACCGTAAAACAACTTCTAATGTAAAAATCTAAACACAACTATTAAATTGTTAAATAACCGTCACAGTATATGAACAACATGTAGATATATAGATGATGTATGAATATATAGATGTATTGTTGTATGACGGTGGAATTTTGTACACAATTATGAATATATTATCGTTTAGAGGACACTGCTTTGCAGAGGTGACAAAAAAACATGGCTTCCAATTGTTACAAGTATGTATTGCATGCATTTCAATCAAATGCAATCAATTTTTATACAGACGTCATACATTATTATCTAAATAATGTAATACATAAAGCTTATGCGATATCCTTTGGATTTAGACAAATAAGATACAATTATTTGATTAAACCATAAAAATCTTGCCAAAAATGTTTGCAATAATTTGTTATTCAATTAGGTACCTAAAACAACTTAGATTTCGAAATATATGATGGATACATCGTTTCTTATATAGAAAACCTAGGATTTTTATCCTATTATATAGCTTTAATCCATGAAAAGTATTCCTTAAATATTAACGTACTTATTATCGATAAAACATCACATTTCGGGATGCTGCCCCGAGAGCTATTTTCACAGGTGTTGACCTCGCAACTCAATTACTTTTAAGGTCAAATATTTACAAAGTTTCTCGATAATTTGCCGTCTATAAACAACCTTGCTACTGATTGTCCGGGGTTCGATTTATGGCCATGAAATAGCATACTGCATTTACCTCTCAAATATATTATGTTTCTGAGTTGTTAGAAATGGCTGCAATAATTTTGATATAATTTGGTAATGTAGGTACGTCATATTTACACGGTACTTTAAAAAAACCTTATTTATTCATTAGCAATTCTCACGAATTTATGCATCATTTACATAATAAACTAGCAAACCGGGGAACTCCGTTTCGCCACCAGAGACCTTTTCTTTTGCTATAAACCTCACGGAGCCCGAGACCTTTCCAACGAATGCAAAACCGTGGAAATCGGTTCGTGCATTCTGGAGTTATAGCGTCAGGAAGGAAAACCCGACTTATTTTTATATAGTAGATACCCATGTTTTATTTTAATAACATAATAGTCGCATAATATTGCACATATGTTAAAATGTTTTTTCCATACACTAGGTCATACAATAATTACCTACTACATATAACAAACATACACTTAAATACTACACAAAACGTATAAATAACATCGATAATGGTATCCCAATACAGTCTGTTGATAGCGTAAAATATTTAGGGGTGTGGCTTGACCGATTTTTGCGCTGGTTCACTCATATAAAATATGTCAAAGAAAAATGCTTCAAGTTGTTAAATTTTTTCAAAGTGATCGCTCGGTCGGATTGGGGCATTCATCCAATTATGTTAAGACACATTTATATTGCAATGATTCGAAGTAAGTTAGACTACGCGTGTGTTCTATATGGTAATAGCTGTAAAACTAATTTAAGTATTCTGGATAAGATACAAAATCAATGCATGCGAGTTATAGGTGGTTTTATTAAATCAACGGCTATACATGTTATGGAGAATGAGTTATCTCTTCCTCCCCTAAAGGTGCGTAGATATTATTTAGCTGGAAAGTATTGGTTAAAAAGCAAAGCTTTTTATGATAATAATATAGTTGATATCATAAATGAGTTGAGTAGTCTTTGTAAAAACAGTTATTGGGCCCGCCGTAATACTCCTTTGTTAGCCTTAGTTCATGATTTGTTAAAGGAAAAACCTATGCATTCTAGCAGTCAGTTGGATATGTTTACTTTACAGACTTGGGTCAGCAATGTGGATCTTTGGGATGTGTTGGAACTGGAAATCAGGGGTATTAATAAACCAAAAATGAGATATCAGCATCAAATGTTAAAACAATTCGCGGTAGAGTATTTAAATTCCAATTACTCAGATTTCTATCATATTTACACAGATGGCTCGAAACTGGACAACTCATGCGGCCTAGCTATTTATGATCCTCAGTTGAACTGCTCCGTTCAGTTGCACATTAATTTTTCAATTTCTATCATGCACGTTGAACTGATTGCTATTGCAGAAGCTATTTCATATATTAATTCATTGGGAGATGGTAAATTTGTTATATTAACAGACTCTAAAAGTGCTATATATCACCTGGCTCGATGTACCTCGAATTTTCGAGGCACACCGATTGCCTACAGCATTTTGAAAATGCTTTGGAATAGTTCCTGCAATAGTAATCAATCAATTAAGATACAATGGATCCCTTCTCACGTGGGTATTCCTGGCAATGAAAAAGTTGATTCCCTTGCCAGGACCGCAGTTACGGAAGGAGTACCATTCACGTGCCTGCCATTACACACCGATTATTTTTATTTTTTGCGAGATTTTTGTGGTCAGATGTGGAAGGAGCATTTCGACGAGAGATCGTTATCGAAAGCGATTTGGTATAAAACCATTCAGCGGCACATTTTGCAATATCCTTGGTTTACCAGTTCCAATTTAAGTAGATCTGAAATTGTAATTGCTCTGATACTTCGTTCTGGACATATCCCACTAAATATGTTTACATACCTGATGGGTAAATCGTCATCCCCCAATTGCAGTGTGTGTAACATAGTGGAGGATGTTTACCATATTATGGTGGAGTGTGTCCGGAACGAGGCTGAGAGATCTGCTGCTGAGTTGAACCTTAGATTGTTGGGCAATGTTAATGTTTTTTGGCGCTTCCTTCTTCTAAGGAAGCTAGATTTATTTACAAAATTGTTAATCTTGGTATTAAGCGTAGATAGTTATTTTTTGTAATGCCAATGAGGGTGGCATGATCATGTTTGATCAAACCCTCGTTAATAAAATAAAGATTAAAAAAAAAAAAAACATCGATAATATGAAATATCATCACGTTTCATTTATTATTTAGTTTTATGAGTTACACAACATAAGCGCTTGATCATAGCAGGAGTCATGAATTTTAATAGAAGTCAAAAACATATTTTTTCTCCTATCTATGCCATTACGTCAATAAAAAAACATGAAACAAAACACTATGACGAAGAGACATGTTTTTCTTAACACTAAAGAAACCGACATAATATTGTAGCAAATTTATTTATTTATTTGCTTAAATTATACATAGTATGATAACAGATCGAATTTACAAGTATTCAAACATATTTAAGAACATCTAGTATTATTTATTTACAATGTTTTTTCACGAAAATAACTTTCATTAATCGTATAGGTACGTAATTTTAAAGTCTTGCCAGTAATAAAGCTTTGGCGGGATGCCATTCTGAGCTTTGAGAAAAGCGAAATACCTTTTAATCGTAAAATTTGGATTACAATCTAAATAATACAGTTTTGCAGTTTAAATTATGAAAAAAAAATTGAAATGATAAAATCAGACCAAGATTAAAGTTACCTATTGTAGAGTGTGTGGTAGAAAATAAAATGAATGTCCAAAAATTACTGAATTGAAAAGAAATCAATATTTATATTTGATAGAGTTGAAGAGTCAATGAGATAATATCAACCAATTCTATGAACATGAAGTTTGTTACGTTTGTCCCTTAATTACACATAAACACACACACCTTTTTAATTCGAAGAATTAATAATACATAGAGACGTCTTATAGTCATTAAAGTTATATAAAATAACTAATGATTTATGAGGCTGGATAGATAATAGAATACGAACACATATAAATGTCGAAAACGTCAAGGGCAGCAGCAGCTAACATTAAAAATAGCGGATTTTTAGATAATCAAATGTTACACAATCAAACAAACTATTAATGATGATTTCGATGCCTCCTAAGTATACTGAGTCAACTAACAAATTTAGGTATTTTCATATTTTTATATAAACGAACATGATCAATCGTGATCTTAACGTTCGTGTTAAAAAAAATTAAAAAAGTACAATAATTACAGAGATAATTTCACGTATACTAAATCAATTTCAACATCAGTTAAAATCGTACATTGTAAACTGATCTAAATAACATTGTACCAGTGTACGCGGGGCGTGAGGGGGGACACAATAAACTTGTATCGATATACAAGTTTATATCGGCTCAGTACCTAGACTATGAATGGCGGCAAGTAAGCACGCAATTTTAGGTAATAATTGTTCTTTAACATGTTAAATATTAATATTAACAGAATGCAATCAAACAGGGCGCGAAAATTTTAAAAATTTACACAGGAATCGATGATATTATGATGATTGATGACATGAATTTATGATATTATGGTTATTGTTTTTATGGCATCAACAGACAGCAAAGAGAGGCGCTAATGAAATTTCCAGCTGTGTTTTCAAGTTTATAGAAGACACGGTGGGTAATGGTGTCAAAGATTACCGGTTCAGGTCAGACAACTGTGGAGGCCAAAATAGAAACAGAATTGTATTCTTAATGTATTATAATATGTATAATATATCTATAATAAACTTTGAACTAGCTAGTTCAAAGTTTGTTATAGATATTAGTCATAGCTTTCTATTAGTGGGTCCAAATGAAGGCGACAGTATGCACGCTATAATTGAAAGACAGACGAAAGACAGCTACAGCTTTTAGTTTTGCCAAATCCGATGAAAAACCATACAAAGTTACTGAAGTGTCTCACTCACTTTAAATCAAAGCTATAACTTATAAACAACTGGACAACTACCAATGATGGATCAAAAATGCCTTGGAATAAAGTAACAGAAGAACTAGTTTAAGCGGATTATCCATATAGGCTGTTTTGTAAAACGAGATACCAAGATGTTGTTACAAGTGGATAGATTGTGTAAAGATATCAAAAGCTACACGAAATAGAAAAGAGTTGAATATTGACGTAGATAATATTTCTTTAGCTTATCAGATACCCATTCCTATTGACCAAAATAAGCACAAAGATTTGATGGATCTTTGTAAGACACTGGTAATTCCTAAAGAGTATCATTTATTTTATAATAATTTGATTTCAACGAACTCTAATGCAGCTAACGACAGCGATTCTGACTTATGATTATACATAGATATATGACTCTAATTTGTTAAAAGTGATATTTTTTTAGCATTAGAAATGCCTTAGACTGTTACGTTATTAATTTATTTCTCTTTGATGATGGAACATTGTTAATTTGTTAAATGTTGATTTGTTTTTACTTGTAGCTTTTAGAAAGGCTACTATGTTATAAAGAAATTCGTAATTAATTATAGCGAAAAAGAGGAATTTCATTTATTTTTTAATAAATTAATTGATTTCAACTAATTTTAATGGATCTAACGACTGATTTTTAATTTGTTAAGCATTAGAAATGCCTGGATTACTACGTTATTAATTTCTATAATTTTCATTATTGTCAAACGTAAGTTACCAATTGATATTTTTTAATAGCGATTTGTTCACGTTGTAGCGTTTAGTAAAGCTATTATGTTAAAAAAGATATTCCTACTTAATTATGGCGAAAAATACATTGTGATTCTTCAAAATGAGTTGTTATTGGTTTCTTATTCATGTTCTTCTTCTTAGCTTTTATTAATCCCACACATCGAAAGGTATTACAAAAAAAATTCCTAAAAATAAACCTCAGTAAATTACATTGGTCCAGTATACGTTGAGGTTTCAAATGTTAACTTTGCTAATTACTTTCCTAGTATAATGAGTCAAGTGACATAATTTCAGCATTTTATTATTTATTGAGATAGACAAACCCGAAAACAAACAAAAGTAAAATTAAATTAATAAAATGACAATCATTATTTCATGTGATTTTGATGTTAACGATAGATTTTGATGAACAACGTACATAAATATAACTGGTAGTTAAACCATTTCACTATTGAGTCCCGCCGGCGTATACCCAGTCATCTACAAAAAATGCCATTTAAAAACAAAAATCAGCAAAATCATTTTATACCAAAGGAAGGGCTTACAATTTTTATTAAAAAAATATTTACTTTGTTTCGAATTAATTTGATTTCATTAAAATATAAATGATTTGCCTTCAAATCACTCTCCTGTAAAATTACTAAAATGTCAGTTGACTCATTATACTTAGGAGGCATCGATTTAATCTTTAGAGTAATATTATAAAGACGAAAGATTTGACGGTTTGTTTGTAAGTTGAATTATTTGTTACTAGATTTCCGCCCGCGGCTTCGCCCGCGCAGTCAAAGAAAATCCCGCATAGTTCCCGTTCCCGTGGGATTTCCGGGATTGCGTCATTTTCCCGGGATAAAAAGTAGCCTATGTCCTTTCTCGGGTATCTAAATATCTCCATACCAAATTTCATGAAAATTGGTTCAGTAGTTTAGGCGTGATTGAGTAACAGACAGACAGACAGAGTTACTTTCGCATTTATAATATTAGTATGGATTACTCTAAAACTGCTCGACATTTACATTTTTTTTTACTATTGGAAAGCTACAGCGGGCGAAGTCAGGTCACGAAGTTAGTTTGAGAATAAGAAGTGGTAAAGATACAGTCAAAAAAATATTTTACATCCCTAACGAGAATTTAAACTTAAATTTAATTAAACAGTAATGACTTAGCAAGAAACCATTAGTGATAGTCAATTAAATTGTTAAACGATTGTTAAAAGATAGACAACATTTCTGAACGAAAAACATTCAAACAAGTGGTTGACAATCTGACATTGAATAAATTACCTAATTGTATTGAAAAGGTTTTTCTGTACGTTTAGAAACTAACAATGTATTTCATATTCAAGTTTAGTCAATAATGCTATTAAATTTGTAAATATACATGTAAGTATGTACTTCAAAAACTATAGTAATAAAAGTGTCATCAAAATTAAAATACGACAAAATAACTTACGTTCTCACAACAAAAAGAGAAAAGCCAATTTTCACAAACACTTCACAACACGTTACATCACCGTTCACGAATTATCGACTCAAATAGAAAACTATTAGTATCAATACAGATATTTAGCACTATTTTTATTAGCAACGAATAAAGCGTCGTTTTAGACGCGGCGTTGTTACCCGACTGAGTCTGTGTGCCGGCCGGCGTGCACGTGTGCGAAAACTTTTTACATAGAGTTACAAACATATAGAATACTAACTAATCGTTTGACATAATTTCGAAGTTAAACAATGGTGATTCAGACACACATGGCCTTACTATCGTGAACTATTGGGAGTGAGTAACTGTTTTTATAAGGTGAGAGGACCTATTTTGCTTTATAGTTGTAATATGAGATTGGCAATAAATACTGCAGTATACAGTTTGCATTTTAATAAATAATATTGATTTGGTCTCTTAATCTATTCATGTTAAATGAATGTACATAACATTTAAATTAGTTATCCTTGGGCGGTAATCTGTTTAATGTTTTGATTTAGGTACCTACTATAGAAAAGAAGACTATAATTTATTAACAGTTAAACTTACAAAACTACGAATCGATAGGTCATTTGATAACTTACACCCAAATACCACCAAATTTCATAGAATATTTAATTAATTTTATCTTGTTAATTAATTAGCGGATGTGAAGTATCGCTAACCCATGGATACCTTATCAAAGAGCACACAAGATACGGATTATATTACGTGTAGGTTCATTGAAGGTAACGCGGGGAACAGCGAAAGTTAATTTTTGTGAATTCATACGTTTGGCTCTATTATATTTTTAAATAACGTTTGTGTTATACGAACATACTCGTAATACCCTATACATACTGTAATGCCAATATTACCTATCAGTTCGAAATAATTCTTCTACCGAGTTTCTTACATTACATAGTAAGAAAATATACTATAACTAATTCATTAACTTCTTCTTTTCAACCGAATGTATTGTTTTATAATAAAGTTATAGTGTCAAACCGAATAATATTTAACGATTAAAAATATCGAGATATTATGCAGCAAAAAAAAATTGATCTAACCTTCTAGTCATCAGTATATAAAATACAAATTACGACTTATTCCATGTTTTTTCGGTATTTGGATGATAAAAACACTGCATTGTATCATTTTACATTAAACAATATCTTTTTTACCGGTATTGTATTCCGTCACTGCAATATTATTGTTTGATAATGATATGCTAAGTTTTTAGTGCGCAATAAAGTTTTTATAAATATCATTTCAATCGTTGTATCGTAACGTAGTAGTACCTTCATAGCAATTTTTTTATTCGATAGCTGTATGCAAATGCGAAGCGAAAAGAATTTAAATCTATACTATTATTATAAAGCTGAAGAGTTTGTTTGTTTGTTTGTTTGAACGCGCTAATCTCAGGAACTACTGGTCCGAATTGAAAAATTCTTTCGGTGTTAGATAGCTCATTTACCGGGGAAGGCTATAGGCTATAATTGTCATCACGCTAAGACCAACAGGAGGGGAGCCACTCGGGTGAAACCGCGGGGCGCGGCTAGTATAGTACTATAGTAAATAATAATATGTAAAAACTGCATTAAATTTTATAACGCTTACCTAATTATGCTAGAAATCGTCTCTACCATGTTTTTCTACCTCCGTCCTACAAGTAGTATATAAAAGATGTTTACTTTTATAGAAAGTTAGCTGTCTTGCCATAAAAGTCATGTGGATGTACTTAATTAAACGTACGTCGCTTATAATAGATGTTTTAATTATTGTATAAGATAAAAGAGGTACCTAGTTCATCTGCCCATGTATGTTGGAGCATTGTTATTGATATACATATTTCTTTTTTTACTAAGGTAAAAAATGAAATTATGACTGGTATTTATTTAAAAATAGCGTGTGTGCCGAGCACAAGTGTCAGAAGTGAAACTTCTTTGGTAAAATTCAAAGACGTGACGGTATTGCCATGACGCGACCTTGAAATTTACTATCAACGAGCCTAAAGAAGTTTCACTTCAATAAATATAGCTATTATAATATGTTTCTTTTTTCTAGAAATTATACTCCTACAAGATAAACTATTAGTTGCAAGTGAAAGATCCAAAAAAAGCGCCAGCTCTATCACCACAAACATCTATGGTCGAGTGAAATATTTTAACAGCGAAATTGCGAGTTTGGATCCGCTAAAATCGTCGATGACGTCACACTTACCTCAACCTTACCTCCCATTATTTATAAACATGTGCTAAACTATTCATGTTTATAAATAAGTTTTGTTTGAATTATGATTGATAGATTATTTTTAGAGATGATATTTAAGGAAAAGTAAAAGGCTATTTTTTCTAACCATATATTAGAAATTCGATAGTCTGTCCGTCTGTTATGCATTCACGGCTAAACAACAGAAACGATTTGGAAATTTAAAATGAAAATGGTTAAAACACTGTGTAAAAATTTCGAAAAATAAGTAGAGCGCGTAATTATTAGATCTAAACAAATTGATACAATAATATCATTAACAACAAATTTAAAATGTTTAAGGCATTGTTTATAATATGTCTTAAATCAATTTGAAGATATTAATATAACCATTAATTAAGTAATTATTTATTGCCAGAAATGGTTGAAGGTTTGAGGTATTTTTTTATGATAAGCCGTCAAGAATACACGGTTAAAATAAAATACCTTCAAAAGTAAGTACCTAAATAAAATCGAAACCTTTGCAGCGATAGTATTTCAATGCGGTTGAGGGTGAAATACGATTTTCTTTTAACGTGGTTCAGTTCCTTTGAACTTTATGTAATTCTTAACTAGAACTTTAGTATAATTTTAAGCCTTTTTTACACATTTATAGTATATCGAAGTAAAAAATGTAAGATGGAGATATACATACATCTTATGGCAATTTGCATAACCCAGCAAAACATATTTTCTACACTTAGGTATTCAATTATCTCCAATTTTAAAGAAATTGGAGATAACAGAGAGAGCTTTTTCTCTACAGAACTTTTCAAAGAAACTTGTCTATTAAAATGGAATCCTTATTCTGTTTAAACCTTGACCTTACAAGTACCGTCGCTCATAACATAAATAAATGCTTATCCACGTGATCTCGACCGCACTTACGCATATGAAATTAGTTTGCAAAACAACTGTAAAGAATACCACTTTAACTATTTCAAGCTCTTGATAGTTGAAACCGCTAACCAAAATACACAAGAAATGATTTTTTTAAGATTTTTTAAATAGAAAAAAATTCGATCATGAAGCAGGATTTATTTCAGGACTTTTTTCATTTATCGATTCAAAACTGAAAATTAAATGCACAAGTAATGTTTTTGTAGGTACCTTTACCTAGTAAGTTCCTAGAGTGAGAAAATAACATCGTATAGCAGATAGGTAAAGTTAATCCCTTAATGCTGTTCGTTCTCTTATCTTGACAAACAGACAGCTAGCAACACTCGTGTGTTATGTATTTTGTATCGAAGAAAACGAATCGACGGTTAAAAGGCAATCGATGTAGGATAGTTTGAAAATATTATACAGTACTCCAAAATTAATAATGCGCATGCAGATCTTCGCTAATTATCGTATTTCCAGAAACACCCGAATCACCCCGAATCATTGAATCGTAAGTGCCCTAAACAATGCACTTGCATCTTGCACCTTGTTCGAAAGAAATAGGAGTCAATTCAGAGTCATACACAATCGAAAACAATTCGGGCGATAGGTGACGGTAGCCTGTCAGTCAAAAAATTCAAAAATCCGTCAGTCGTCTTTATATACTGGTGGTGACCGCACGTATTATCTCTGTATGGAATTATATAGAGCTGCTGTTACATACCCTTCTTAGTTTTGTTTCAAAGTTGAATTTTCCGGTAAAATGATTATTTACACAGGTAGCAGATAGCAGCGAGGAAAGTGAAAATTAATAAGAGCATAATGAAAGTTCTGATCATTCTACAATATCAGAAATAGAGATAATCCCTGATTCTGGAAATCCTTTGGACTGAGATTTTAATGATTAGATTTCACAATTTAAATGTAAACCAGTGTTTGAAAATCATTTTTTTTAAATATAAATTTTGTCTTATTTTAACCTTCCATACATCCATCATTACGCCAGCTTCAGTAAGACACTTTAATAGTTCTAAGTATAGAATTTTCCAAGTAAATCAATACAACAAATATATATTCGCAATCGTGTGGCTTATCCTCGCTATTAACTTACATTGAATTATCGAAACAAATTTCGTTACTTATCTTTTTTACCATAAAATCACAATAAAACTCATAATTCTAATAAACTATGCATGAAGAAAATATATTTAACCACTCTATATACGTATCGTCTTCGGAGGCTCGGGGAATATGACAGTTGCCGAACAGTGACGAATTTTTCTATGCGCATTATCAGTTTGGGAGTACTGTACATGGGATTAACTTCAATTTATTATCTGTGTTTAATGCTCTAAGACTAAAATTATAAATGTGTGTTTCATGTTTCCAATGTCAATCAAAGGGAAGAATCGCTTTCGTTTAATTTTACAAATAAATATGCTTTCGCGAAGGCTTTAGCTTTTTTATCACTCTTAGCAAGGGTGTGAAAAAATGTATAGGAAATAAGTGTAAATCAACAAAAAAAAAAAACATTATGAGCTGCGCAATTGTGCCTCTTTATAGAGAAAACGGGTACTCATTAAAAAATCTTCACTAGGTGCTGCAATAATCTATCATCTTCTAAGCTGTCGCAATGTCTAGGTCACAAGAAGCCAGGGTCTACAGTTTTCTACCATTTTTAAACACGTATATCGATCCGTCCGGCACCTATATACCTATAGTTTATCAAACGCCGGGAAGAAGTAAGGACAGGACAGGCGCTCGAGCTAAATTAGATAATGATCGATAGAACATGTAATGAAAGAACTACGACGATTTCTGTAGTGTAACCATGGTAACTGCGTCTAAGTGGACAGTTTGTTTGATGGAGCTAATCTAGTAGTTCAAAATAAGTCATGGTAATAAAAATTATTTCTAGAAAAGAAAGTCTTCGAAAATCATATTCAACAACATGTAAAATAGCTAGGCATATAGAATTCACAAATTAAAATACAAATCATCCCTCATTGATAAAAAATTAAATTATAAAAAATGTCCCTAAAAAACAAAAATCATATCCACCAACAGCAGATGAACAACATTTTCCATATACTTTTAGTACCCACAAATGCATATCCATTAAAAACAAAAAAATCCTCAAAAAAAATATCTATAATTATACACACACACACACACAACACAAAAAAATAATAATAAGTACCAACTCAATTTATATGTAACTATTAGCCAATATCGGGTAGCGAAGACAATACGTCCATGTATTATGTAACGATGTATTGTAGGATGATATTTGCGTACAATGCACAATTTGTTTGCTTGATGAGTTCTTTGTATGTGGGTCATTTTGGTTTCATATTTTTATTATGTTGTTTCTTGATATAGGAGGTTTCCAATAGCAAGGCTTTGATAATAATTGGCCCATTGGGTCAGAAACAATGTTCTTTATTGACAGTAAAGGATCAACTTTAAAATTCTTGCTTGCTCGTGTGTGGTACGCAATTTAAAATTGTAAATATTTTTTGAATGAAGTTTCGGGGTAAATCTTTTTTTTAATTCCTGAAAAATATTAATATGTTACTTACTTAGTCTTACTACCCGGTTAAAATTCAATATCTTATTCATTTTACTTGGATTCTTTCAAAAGCACTGAAAGAAACTTTTACATAATAAGAAGCTTAAATATTATGACAAGCAGGAATCACGTTTCCGGAAAACTGTTTCTATATTATGCCATATCCATCATAATTTAAACTAAGCAGTAAGCACCACTATTGGCTCTAGATCAAAGGAAATATACATTTAATATACATAATTACATTTCACAAGTAATTAAGATCTAATTAAAGCAATGATATATCAAAAGGAGACAGATTATATCAAGCATATTGTATTAAAATAATCAATGGCCGTTTATAAGCCGTACTTCCTTCTCTTCCACTCACACACATAGAACATAATATTACATCTCGCTCACTCGCGAGTCGGGCTAACCTAACTTTCGTATTGCCATTCTTGAGCAACAATAAATAAATCATTTATTTTCTCATAGGTAATTAATAATTTTACAATTCAAAGTGACCCAGGCTCCTAAAGACAATTATATGTAACTTTAATAACATGTTATAATTCAGCTATTTATTTAAGTTTTTCATCCTTTAAATGTCTAAGAATTGAACTGTTTCTTAAAGCTTTCCAATCATATCTATTTCTACCTTCATGAATAAATAAAGGAAAATCATCGAGCTAGAATGACGCTGCATGAATGAGTCATTCTGCAATTGTAAACAACCGTCCTCTGAAGATAGCCGGCCAGAAATACTGGACGTTAGACAAAACAAGGTCATATCATTTGGAATAATTATATGTATAGAGGTCGGCTATAAAACTTGTATTATTTTAGTGTAAATGTTGTGAGTAGAACCAATATACACTCACCGGCACGGAATCTTGGCCACTGCAAATTTTTGCGTAAAATAACACTATTTCTTTTCTACTACAAAATTCAATAAAAATTTAATCGAAACTAGTTACTTTAATGTTTTTACTAACTTTTAGTAATAATTGGAAGTTTATAAGAAGTACTACCGCGTAGATATGAATTAAACAAGAATTTACGCTTTTCCTGTGAAATTTAAATGATTTCTTAAAAAATGCACAAAAATTAGAAAAAAACGTTTCCATAAAAAAAAATTGAACCTTTTTATATAGGGTGTTTCCTTCTCTTGCCTTAAACACTGTTTGCATCCAGTCTGGCATACTCTAGAAGACATTTTTGATGTCCACTTGAGCTATAGTGTACCAAACGGCCCCAGCTGTATTTCTAAGCTCATCTAACATTGGTGCTGGGTTGGAATCGAACTTTATGTTTCTTTTAAGCATGTCCCAGATGTGTTCTATTGGATTAAGATCCGGGCTACGAGCTGGCCACTCCAATTTTTCAATAATAACCTCTTGAAGGTACTCTTAATCTTATACGCATCGTACGACACGCGGACATGCGTTATAGTGTATTAGTAGCAAATTTTCTTCACTGATAAACCTGTAATAGGGCTGAACATGTTCCTGGAGAATTTCCTCGATGTACCTGATCAAATTTAAGCCATTATCTACGATAACTAACTCCGTGCGAGCATTGGAACTTATATCTCCCCATACCATTATTGACCCTCCATGAAAAATCGCAGTTTGAGCGTGGTGATGGGTGAAAACCTCTCTTCTCGTCTCCTCTATACTGACTCTTGGCTATCAGAAGCTCGTAAAGTGCCTTAGCAGTCATCTGTGAACACCTCACGAGCGCACTGGCTGTGGGTCCAGTTTTCATGTTCTCGTGCAAAACGAAGACGTGCTTCTCTGTGATGTCTGAGGAGTTCTGGACGGCGTGCTGGTCTGCAAACCTTCAAATTAACTTCCTTCATTAGTCTTCTCACCGATTGCTCACTCTCATTTATTATCCTGGTGCCTTAGAGCCGGTGGCGTATCTCAAAAACTGTCAGAAAGCTATTTCTTAGTATCTCTTGAACAATAAACGGGTCTTATCGAGCTGATGAGCACCTCATGCCTTCATTTCCTAGTCTGCACGTGTAGCTGCCAGTCTCCTGGTATCTTCTCTATGCATAGTGCATCGCTGAACGTGGTACGTACTGTACATTAGGTACTTTATGTTGCGGCAGTCATTGGTCTAACATTGTGTTGGCCTGAGCAGATTGTTCAGATGTTAACGGCATTTTTTATTGTTTGTTATGATCATTGACTACAGTACAACAATAACAATATCTTAAAACGACATAAACGATATCTAAAAAAGTTTAAAACGAACAATTCGTAACTTCGGCTTAACCGCACAAATCACAAATTTCGAGTAACTCTTAAAAAGTGGTAAAAGATTATTCTCAAACTTAATGATTTCTTACCATACAATTAAACAAATAATATGTTAACATATCTGCATACAAAAAAATCGTGAAAAACACTTCAAACTTTTTTATCGGCAAATTTGTAAGTGGCCAAGATTCCGTGCCGGTGAGTGTATATGTTGAAACCTCAGGTAATGAATAGTTCTTAAAGCAAAAGTTTTGAATTGTACTTTTGATTATCTTTGGCCATAAGTTATTCTAGATAGCCTGATTAATTCAAAAGTAATTTTCTCAAAAACAATATCGTTTATAATAGAAGAAAGATCGATGTAACGCGCTTGCTATTGAAAAATTGTAAAAGGTTAACTCTGTTTGATACAACATTGAATTTATAATTCATCAATGACTGCAGATTTCTTTGTAGTATTTCTTCTCATTGTGCTTTAGTTAATTTTGACTAAAAAGTAAAGAAAATCGCAATAACTATCAACTACAAGTTTCCACAAATCGATTTGTTTAATCAATTATTGAACCACTATGATAAATACAGGGCTATGGCAATGTCGTTTACTCAAACTAATTACCAAAACTGACATGCAATTTTGAGCCCTTTTCCCTTGTAAATACGGATGATTTTTCCGTCAAATAATATGTAAATACATGACATATTATTCGGTCTCGAGTACCTAGTTGGCGTGTATCCAGTTTTGAATTTATGCACGGTTGGCGGATACTATTAAATTTAGTTGAGCTGTATTTAGATCAAAGATATGCGCAGACGCAATACCTTAGCGTTTATTTTCACTTAAATAAAGAAATTCGTACTTCTGTCAGATATTATGGTAATCTTAGTCTATGACTTTCAGTGTTCTGACAGAATTTCATCAGATTTACTACTACTACTACTACTAGTAGTAGTAGTAAATCATAAATAGATTATAGATTTATAAATGATAAATCATCTTATATTTATTCTTGTTTGTTATCATCACTATATTTGTTCCCCCTGCCCAGGACGTCTATGAGTTATAGACCATATTTTACCATAGGTATAGGTCTAGTGAAACTTATATCTTCGAACCTTTTTTATATCTTGAACGTGTCAGTTTCACAAATTGACCCTTGAAATTGATCTTAATCTGCTTTCTCAATTTGATCACCCTTAATTTAAGAGCAATATTTAAATTAAAATATACTCAATAAATATCTTATTGCACACGAAACACTTAACAAGGAGCGAATCTGCATACTCAACATTTCAAAACAAAAATTCTGTCACCCACATTATTTCAACTTATAACAAATTTTCTCCCAAAATTTCTCACACATTACTATCGAAAATAGTATCTTAACATATTAAAATACAAATAAAAATAAAATAACATACCAGTGTCACCCACAGCTTGGCTAAGCGTGTTCTCAGTGAGCGGCCGCAACGCCTCCACCGCGCTGATGTAGCCCAAACGATCCGCGATCGCGCATGCTGTCTGTCCGTTCTGTTGTTTATATTGTTATTAGAAAAATATATACGGCAATATTATTTGTGAATATCATGGGAAATTTTGTGTTATAAATGAATTGGGAATAGCAAATGGAATAATGTGTTTTGAACACTTGGAACGAGAACACTTGGATTACGGAAAAAATATAAAAAAAACTTTTATTTTGGTAAGGTGCCTTAAAAATGAAAAAATGAACGGCACTCGTGTACGCGTCATATTTTTTTTTGTTTTATTTATTTAATTATATCTCACCGCAGACAGTGCGTTAGGGTCAGCGTTACTTTTCAACAGCAGTTGAATTATAAGGGTATGGCCTTGTTGTGCCGCTTGGTGGAGTGGTGTGAATCTGAAACACAAAAATATATTAGAAACGAACGTGTAATTTCAACCAAAGTTTAAAAGTAACTTATAATTTTCAATTATTTTCCAAAATAAACATTTTTGAGAGATATTGAATATAAATTTCTCACGTCACCGCCCGCACCTAGAACACAGAATATATTTTTGAAAATTATATAGAGCAGCAGAGAGCGTCGTAGCCTTCGCACGCGCAGCACTGCGTTGTACGCAGCGTGGTGCGTGAATGTGTGTGTTGACGTTTCTTGTATACGTTTGAATAAAAAACACGATTCGAAACCATAAAACGCAACTATGCGCGTGAGTGCGTAAAACTTGCACATGATGCAGATTTGCACTACCGCAAGTACGCGCGTCACTGCGTTTTCACGCAACAGCGGCGTGTACCCGTCGCGCGTGTTAGTGTCTCACCCGTGCTGCGCGCGCGCGGTCACGTCCGCGCCCGCGTCCAGC
>CAJQZM010037298.1:95634-118265 GCA_907164665.1 Colias nastes | reverse complement strand
TATTTAATTGTAATCTGTGTATTGGAAAATTGAAATGTATGTGACAAAATTAATGTAATTTAAATATAATATTATATTGCAATACCTGCATAAGGTTTCTAATATTATGTAAAGTATTAGTATGCAATAAATGATTTGATTTGATTTGATTAAACCAATGTTAAACCATTTTAAAATATTAACGATACTGAATTACATCACTTACCAAGGAATTTCCCGCCATACCTTCCGTGAAATCATTAAAACTGTTCATTATTTTGCTTGATTAATTATTATTTAACTGTAAACGAATTACGTAATTTATCATTCCGTTTGACTCTGATAACCGCTTCATTTATACCATAACTGGGCGTAATTTTGTTTGTATTTCATTAATTATCGGTATATTATTTAATATTCTTTTGCATTTCGTGTTTTTTGATATATTATATTAACGGGTAATTAATGCAATATTAATGTACCGGGATTGACTCGAGTAAAACACCAAATCATACCTTGTAACATCAAGTAATGTTACCTATACTAATATTGTAAAGCTGAAAAGTTTGTTCGTTTGTTTTAACGCACTAATCTCAGGAACTCCTGGTCCGATTTGCAAAATTCTTTCGTTGTTAGATAGCCCATTTATCGGGGAAGGCTATACGCTATATATCATTACGCTAAGACCAACAGGAGTGGAGCCATGCGGGTGAAACCGCGAAGCGCAGCTAGTTTTACGTATGATAAAAGAATACTGTGATTGAATATCGAAATAATTAGAATAAAGATATAATATTATAGAACATGAAAAATAAAATACTCTTATAAATTATGTTGCCGTGAATTTAATGTTAGGCGCAATAAAAATACACATATTTTAAAATACCTACTATAAAGAAAGTTAAACACGTTAATCAGCATAACGTAGTGAAGTCCCGTGTACACTAGTGGGGTAAGGGGCAGATGCATTATCCATATGTACATCTGTTTCACTGATCGATTTTCTTTAGGGACAAGTAGGTGATTAGCCTTCTGTGTCCTGCCAGACCGAGACATTTTTTTTCTTCGTCCACCGGGAATCGAACCCAGGACCCCTCGGTTCTACGCTCATGCGTCAACCACTGTACCAAGGAGGCCGTCAAACATCCGCATTACCTACCTACAATAATTCAGAAATATTTTTTAATGGTGGTTTTCCCGATATATATATTTCGTGCCGTGAATTGAATAGTGTAGTGAGTCCTTAGATTTAGTTATAAATTATTATATCGCTCATTTGCTTCTATAACGTGACAAAGTCAAAATCTCAATTGTTGGGAAAACGCATTTGAAAGTTTAAAATTCCTGTAACTTTTTAATTATTATGCTTAGACTATTCAGCTCAATACAACATATTAAAACGTTCTCGTTTTTTTGAATCAAATTGTATTCAGAACAATAAGTCGGTTATTAAATTTATTATGATTATTTATTTCAGAAAGGGCCCTTCTTGTTGCGTTTTTCTTGTAAAAAGTGTGCAGTATTGCATTACAAACAGATATGTACCATTTTTCTTGAAAAAAAAAATTGAATAAAAATCTAAAACTTTACAAGTTATGTCGTATTGTTACGTTTTATTGATAATCAGTAATCTAAATGTATTGGAAATTTTAATTAAAACGTGTTACTGTAGTAGAAATCTTTTTATTTTTGTATTTTGTTTTACAAAATGAAAGATATTTTTGCGAAATTATTGTGTAACTTTATCTGAAATACAAGTAATATACATATTTAAAAAAAATATACAATTATAACCAGACATTAATATTTTTTGTTTTACTTTTACTCACAACCGTTGGCAATTATAATATTACGACCCGCCCCGAATTCGCACGGGTGCAATCCTGATACCATAGATTTTTCTGAAGACTTTTTCATGTGTTAAATACTTAGTAGGTAGGTAAATTATTTTGATAAATCTCGTAGGGTTCAGAATGCGTTTGCAATGCAGGCGGAAAATAATGTAATTATTTACGACATCACATTAGAAACGTCAAAAATAACAGTATTTATTCACCTATTTATGGATGCTATTATACAATATACATATAAACCTTCCTCTTGAATCACTTTATCTGTTAAAAAAAACTGCATCAAAATTGCAAAACGGCAAGCATTCGGCCGGGGAAAACGACTTTGTTTTATATTTTGCTTATCTCAGTAATATTAGGAAACTAATCTTTATTGCGGGTCCCGGTCATACATAAATCAAATAAACATACATATTAGCAAAACAAATCACAGGTTCTTGTCTCGAGACAGCTTCTTGATCTCTCCTAAATTCCAGTAATCTTTCAGTATTTCACGGTGTTGTTCTTCGGAAAAAAAATTGACACTTGAAAATGCAGGATTCCTTGCAGGATTCTCTTTTAGTTGACGGGGCGGCACAGTTTTTTTTGTGATGCTTTCGATTCGTAGGACTGTCTTGCATTTTTTAACTGATTTGTAATATTTTTTTTTTCATTTTTCTTTATTCAGTGGTATTTTTTACTCATTTATGCTATAAAATAAATTGATTGTTTAATTCATTTGTATTTCGAGAATCGGTATGATCTTTTCGTTTTTCTAACTTAAGTGAATGTAAAATAAAATAATGAATATTTTCTCGTACAAGATTTACAAGCTTCCTAGACCGTGATTCCATCTGAAAAATAAATTAAGTAGGTAATCAGACAACATTTTTATCATTTATAATGCAACATTGTAGCGTATTCGTTGTAAAAATGTATTATTTTTTATCAAGAATGTGTTAACTTGAGATAACCAACATAAATACCAAACATTTTGTACTTTTATTATCAACTGTAACGGAACATCTTAAATTAACCAACAAAAAACATTGTTTATTTCAGCAACAACGGGACAATCCTATGTAAACCGTAGCATGCGAATACTATTTTTACTACAATAATGACCCACATACAAATGTCCCGTTATAGCTGCAAATATAAATCAGTAAAAAAACAAAAAGCTGTACTTACCTTTCAGCAAAACCGTGATACAATAAGCTGTTACGTTTTTACCGCAATCGGGCAGCAGTTTCCTTCTCAAGGGAGCAGCGACAACTGACTTAAACCGTTCTTGCATTAAATTCAAGAGCGAAAAGAGATTTCGCTAAACCGATAGTCGCCGACCTTTTCCCTCATAACTCGGTCATTTTTGGAGCTAGAAATATCGCGTTTTAGCAGCAAGTAGAGCGCGATGCGCCGGATCCTACTGTGTCATTATTCCATAACGATACATATGCTCGTTAACACGTTCTTGTCGCAAATGAGCGATATGTATGTTAAGTCTGTAAGGTATATATATATATATATTCTATGGGTCTGTACAATTTATTTTCTGCTAACTGAAATAATAAACAAAATAAAAAAAATTGGCTATTATTGTAGTCTGTCTTCCAGGTTCATCTACTTAACTATTTCGAACAGATATTTAATAGTAATTATCAAAACAACAATTTTTATCCCCTTCTATTGAAAAATATTTCATGAAAATATTGTTATTTATAATAATAAGGTTCAGAGGAAGTAATAAAGATTACCGATGGATCCCGGATTATAAAATAGTTTCCTCTTTATTCTGGAAAATGCAGTATAACCGCAGGCTATTTACAAAGTTTTCCAACATGGTTCACCTAGCTGAAGTATTTTATGAAGGAAAATTGAAAATTAATTAATTAAACGTTATTTTACAGTCTTTCTCTTTTTATGATATTTGTAGTGTTTTTATTTTTGTACTTGTATTTAATTATCTTAATTACTGCTATGATATACAATCAGCATCAAAATAATATTTTTTATTTATTTTAAGTTATATGAAATAAATGTGACATAGTGCATTAAAACAGTGTTAATAATTTCTATCTTATATCTTAGGCATATTTTAGGATATTATTTATATTTACCTTTGTACTTTCTTATATTATTTTCAAGAATTGTAACTTATACTTAACTATTAAGTGGCTTATTTTCCGTGATTTTTCATTTTAAAAGGTACGACTAATCCTACCAATAAATGAACAGAATTACGATGTTGATCGTACTTTAAAAAACAGTAGATATACAAACGCCAAACATTTTATCTCAGTACGTGATCATTATCAGATAAGCAGAGAAACCTTCTGTAGAACTCAATTTAATGCCACCACATGACGTCTTCAGACACCGAACAAAATTAGATTTATCTCTCGTAGATACAGGAAAACCTACCCTATGTATAGCTGATAAGATCGAAATTACTGAATGTGATGAAATTAATGGTGAATCGAGTAATGCAAATAATGAAATAAAGCAAATGTATGCAAGGATGTAATGATGTATATAATATCTCGTATCATTGATAGTGGTTTCGTTTAATTCTTGTTTCCATTCTACGATTAGTGTACAGAATTACTAGAAGAAAATGGTTGATTATAAGTACGTGAAATGGATACCGATTTCTTGAGATATAAGTTTGAGGATAGCCATGATGGTGTTATTACTAAAACGAGTAAGTAAATATTGATAAATATGGGAATGTATATAAAAACAATTGTTTCTATGATGAACTAGATTTCGCAAATGATAGAACAAATAATGTCGTATTTGTAAAAATAAGTCTTCTGGACTTTAGTGTTAGAAAAAAATATAGATATGCCCTTGAATGGATATTGCATAATGTTGATCAAAATAATAATAGTTAATAAGGCAATGCCTTTATAGAGCTTCATTCATAAACAACTTTCCAAGCAGAAAACTTTCCGATGCCAATTATATTTCAAATTGCAAACGTTTTATTACTTTTAACAGTTGTTTTAATTAATTGAATAATTAACTTCAATTGATACATCGAGTTATTTTTAGTGGTTTATATTCAAACAGAAAAAAAAATTTGTGAAAATAATAATTTCTTTGTTTTGTCTTTACCATCTTCAAGATATTTCACCAAAGTGAAATGAACAACGAGACGAAAGAGTCTTTAGCGAATTATAGAATTGTATCAGTTTTCACCTAATAAAAGAGCAACTATGGAGTTTCTTGCCGGTTCTTCTCCGTAGATACTACATTCCGAATCGGTGGTAAATGTTAACATAATATGTAATGACGATTCGAAAGTGCTTCTAAAAGAAGTCTAATTGAATAAATAAATGTTTGAGTTTGAATAAGAAAGACACTACTTTGAAATAAATTCTTAATATTTTTCAGAATTTAAACTTGGCATACGGCACCTTCAAATTGTGTACATGTTCGCCGCTTCAGTTGTTATGGGCATGATGCGAGGCAGTACTAGTGTTGGTATCTATGCTATATCAGAGATAAATGAAAATTCTTATGTTGAGGTAAGTGGAAAATAGTAAACAAGATAATGTAGATGTCGTAATTCGTTGTTGTCCATTACGGAGACTTTGGAACGCAGAGCTCCGAATTTGTTGACAAACAGACATGACTGATAATTAGGAAATTGTTTGTGTCGATTGTAACAATGTTAATAAATAGTGAAGGTTCTAATGTAACTTGAGTTTAAATGTAAATATTTTGGTGAAAATTCTATTCTAATAATTTCAGTGGTTACGGTTCATCCTGTACACAGAAATACTCAAAAGTAAAAAGTCTAAAAGAGTTTTTTGAAGTTTCATGGTATTATAATACATATAATAGTAACAATAAGTACTGGAAAAATATCTCACTAATACTTCCAACAAATTTCAGTTGAAGTGTAGATAACTTTAGTAATTATCTTAGTAAGATAATTTTAGTAATTATCTTCAAGACCCTAAATTAAATTTCTTTTGAAGATAATTGTAATTATTTATCTTTTAGACCCACCACTGGAACCGAAGAATCCAAGACACCATTTTATCGTGGTATTTCTTTGGATATGCCTTCATGATAATACCGGCTGAAAAATACTTGACTCAAGTTGGGGAAAAGTTTGTTTTGACGTCTGTGTTGTTGATCAATGGAGCGCTATCTGCCGCTATGCCTACTATTGTTAATAAGGTATTTTTAACCTTCGTAATATTATAAAAAATCTGAAAGTTTTTCCCAATATATATTAGTTTTCGTAATAAACATGGCATTAAGTTGATATTTATTGTATTATGGCATTCAAATGATTCAGAAATATTAAGCGTCTTCCTTCTTGGTGTAAGACGTGGGTTCGAATCCCGCCTCGGGATCGATTTTTTCCTATTTTTTATTGAATTAATTTATATGATATTTGGAAATGCTCTATCTTATGTTCCTGTAGGTTTCGACTGCAAGAAAAACCACGCGTCACAGCTAGTCTTCTGTGAGGTACTTTGATAATCATGAGGGTGGATACGTTGTTAGAAAGGATAGAAAATTCTTTATTTTTATACATCTATAAGTTTAAATGATAACGGCTTTACAAGAAAATTAATAAATGTTAAATTAGTGCTTTATATTGACCGTATAACATCTAATAAATATCCGAGAAGTCTTTTTTTAGAGCTTTTTTTATACATAACCAAATATCCCTATTTTATTTATTAATTTTATTATTCGTATAGATATCAAATCCGTTATTTTACATTTAAAACAACTTCATCTGTATTACCACTTATAAATTCACGGTCCTCGGGAATCGAGTAAGCACTTGAAATTTTATTTCGAGCATACTTTAACTGCTAAATTTTTGCGTGCTGTTGGAAACTTTAAGAGGCCTTCAAATCTGACTTGGATTTCAGAGATAAACGCTAAGATTTTCTTTAGTATTTATTATTTGTTAATTAAATTTCTTTTAAGTTCATGTTGAGAAATTAATACCTTTACAAAATATTTAGCTACACAACATTCTTACATAAATCACGTCTATAATAATGTGAAGTCAATAATATTATAATTTTAAATGATATGCTAGAAGAAATTTTTTAAATAAATAAAGTATAGTATTTTAAAACAATTATTTTCGTTTGTTCTGAAATAACACCTCTACATCAATATTTAAGTCTTTTACATATTCAATAGGTACTAGCTGTGCCCTGTGGTTTTACCCGCTCCGCTCCTGTTAGTCTTAGCGTGATGATATTATATAGCCTTCCTCGATAAATGGGCTATCTAACACCAAAATAATTTTTCAAATCGGACCAACAGTTCCTGAGATTAGCGCGTTCAAACAAACAAAGAAACTCTTCAGCTTTATAATATTAGTATAGATTATTATTGTTTGTTCTGAAATAACAGCTCTACACTTAACTATATAAAATTCCTTCACGTATTAACATTATTAAGTTTGCAATACAATTCATACAAATATATTTCTTTACAGGGTGGTTGGGTAGCAACATGCAATGCTCAGTTCTTACTAGGAATGACACAAGCATGTGTTACTCCCGTCAATCAAAAGCTTATTGCTAATTGGTTGCCGCCACATGAGAGGAGGTCTTTCAATCAGCTTGTACAGGGAGGTAAGGCAGGAATTAAAGCTTCATTTAAGCTACACAAGTACTAGTAATTTTTATATTAATGAAATTAAAACTGCTTTTGTACCCCTGTAACTTACTCTCCTAGAAGACGTTTTACGTGTAGTAATTATCTGAACATTTTCACCCTCGTAGTTTAAAACTAATCTATAATAATATACTTAAAGCCTATTTAGAGATCTACGCTATCCATTGCTAGAACTGAAAAATATTTTTTAATTGAATTGTTCATTTATCAATTAATACATCATTCAAAAATATTACAAAAAAAGAGACAAATTTTTAGTACAGATGAATTTATCTGTGATTTTAAATTTTACAGGCTTACTCCTAGGTATCATAATAGCTCTTCCCTTATCTGGGCTGTTCTTCGAAACCAGGCTTGGCTGGGAGCTGATTTTCTACTCGCAAGCGATGATCACCTTCTCTATGGCGGCTGTTTGGGGTCTCCTGACTGCTAGTTCCCCGGAGAAACATAAAGCGGTTGGAGACTCGGAAGGGGAGTTTATTAGAGAGGCTATTAGGAGTTATCGTGCGGTAAGTGTTTTTTTATTCTTCTATTTGTGATACTTGAAGTTAAGAGCATAGAAACGCCTTATAAAATTGGGTTAATAACGCCGATATTAGCGTTAGCTATAAGTAAGTATTCTGTGCAGATATTACAATATTCCAAAAAACATGATAGTTTTTGGCTCCCTAAATTAGTTGTCAGCGGTTTTCATTTTGTTTTGTATTTTTATATAAGTTATTTTAATATCTCTCTTGATATAATATGACATAACTACCTACAGCTCAACAATCTGTACGTAATCATTTTTGAGGTATATGAGATTACTCTCCATGAAAAAACATTGTACTTACTTCACAAATCCCAATATGCAAAATATAATACTATAAGAAATTACACGCGAGGCCTGGTTGAATATTAGTTTGAAATGTAATAAGAATGTACTGCGATTCTACACAACTGCCTAATTGAGGTAGACAGTTGATAACAAATCGCAGCAAGTCAACGACTATTAGCAAAGTGAAGGAAGTTGGGCACGATTAGTACGAACGCGCCACGATTCAAAGGAAAGCGGCATTTTATAGTATTTGACAGCTAAGCATGACGTTTTGACAGGAAATAGTGACAACTATTCATCCCACATTCATCCACAAAATTATTAAATAAAAAGTTATGTCTAACAATACGTCTATTACTTTACATTTTAAAACTTCTTAATTTACTGTAATTTAATAAATATACTTTCAGAAAAAAACTAAAAAGCCATGGAGACTAATCATAAGGACACGTCAGTTTTGGTCCATTGCTGCCGTTCACGCTTCAACTAACGCAATTTTCATATTTTTCCTCGCTGATATGCCAGCTTATTTGAAAACGTTTCAAGTATCATTGCCAGATGTGAGTATTCTTTTTAATAATGCCTATTTACTTTAATAATGTCAATATTTTAATTCTATTCAATTAATTAATATGACATTTATTTTCACTTAGCAAACAAAAATAATTTATCAAATATTATGGTTCCGTAGTTTGAAAAAAATTGACCATTTTATGCAGACACTCGTAAGCTACTGCAAATGTATTATTTAACTTTTATCCCTCTTTATGTTAGAGCTTTATAACATACTAGCTTTCCACCTGCGGCATCGCCCGCGCAGAAGAAAGAAAAACCCGCATAGTTCCCGTTCCCGTGGGATTTCCGGGATAAAACCTATCCTATGTCCTTTCTCGGGTATCAAAATATCTCTATACCAAATTTCATGCAAATTGATTCAGTAGTTAAGGCGTGATTGAGTAACAGACAGACAGACAGAGTTACTTTCGCATTTATAATATTAAAGTATGGATGTACTAATAATTTTCACCTGCAGCTGTGTCCCCACAGCTGCAGGTGAAAATTATTAGTATTGAATCGAATTTACCACCGCTCCATCCTCTATAACATCCATATTGCATTAATTACAGCTAGATTCAATTCTTTTATTTATAACTAGCTGTTTCCCGCGGTTTCACCCGCAGTGCTCCGCTCTTGTTGGTCTTAGCGTGATGATATATAGCCTATAGACTTCCTCGATAAATGGGCTTTCTAACACCGAAAGAATTTTTCAAATCGGACCAGTAGTTCCTGAGATTAGCGCGTTACAACAAACAAACAACTCTATAATATTAGTATATATTATTACTGTATAATCTATTAATCGTAACACTTTCAGGTGACCACCCAAGTGGCACTATCGTTCACTTCACTATGGTTAGTGTACACTTTGACCGCTCCAACTTTCGACTGGGCTTATCGGATCGGCCATAACGACCATTTCTTCGATATCAAGTACTTTAGGAAGATTATCAATGGTCTCGGTGAGTTTTGGTTTTGTTACTTGAGAGTTTTGGAAATTTTCTAAATTTTTATCTAAATATTATACCTAGGTAAGGTACCTAGTTTATTGTTTGCCAAATATATTTGAAAGTCTAAACTGATCTAGTAAATATTATGTTTCAAAATATTTTTGGAAAATAAAATATTATTATTATTGTATTAGTTATATATGCACAATATATAAAAATACAGGTTCCTAATAATAATATTACAATGAAATTAAATAATGATTATAATTATGAAAAACTCAGACAGACGAGCCGTTTAAGGACTCGCCTCAATCAAAGTTTTTTGGTGTCAAATTCAAAGATTTCAAGGATTTCTGGAATGAGAGGTTTCAACTAGCTATACCTCGCGGTTTTACCCACATTGCTCCGCTCCTATTGGTCTTAGTGTGATGATATCCTTCGATAAATGGGCTATCTAATACCGAAAGAATTCTTCAAATCGGACCAATAGTTCCTGAGATTAGCGCGTTCAAAAAAACAAACTCTTCAGCTTTATAATATTAAGTATAGGTTCAATAAAAAAAGAAACAAGACATCTGCCTAAACTTCTTGTACAATCAAAATTAAATCATAAATTGATAAAATCAGTTTTCAAATAAAAATATCACCCTGTATACTAATTATTATTTATTTCCACAGGAGCTTTAGGACCAATTACGGGGTTAATAATCCTCTCTTCTTATTCGCCATGGGATCGCCTCGGTGACGTCATCCTTATGGCCACACTGGGATTAGTAGCCTTTCAATTTTGTGGATTCCTTGTAAGTTTTCAATGTCCGACTAAATCCGATCAGTTACCATGATGTCTGAAAGCTGTTATAATTCCAGTGTAGATAGTATTTACTGTGGTATTTATTTACAAGAATATTGTTTAATATTTAGTTTTTTATGGCACTGTAACGTTTTATAAATATTTTGTAATCTCACCTCGTGATCGATTTTTTTCTATTGTCTGAATATTTTATAAGAATGTTATTTTTAACAAGGAACTACCAGCTTCCACATTGGCAGAAATAAACCACACAGGCTATCATGGCAGGCACCAGCTTTCAATTAAAAATAATTATGAAAATTATTAGAGCTATTATTATAGATAGTCTAGTGCCATCACTGTCCTACACTGGAAGTAATACTGCTTTAAGACGTCATAGTAAGTGAAAAGTGTGTGTGAAAATGTAAGAATTAAAAGACCTTTTATATTTGTTCAGCTAATGGACATCTTAGACGTGTAAGCTTGGATAATATATTGTGTAGGATTAATTGAACAGCAATTAGTAATTAAATAAGAGTATATATTTTATACTTAAGGTAAACTATTTTATAATATCAGCCATCTGGTTTCCATAACACAAGCGAAAGCTTAGTATGGGATCAGATCGTGCCGTGTGTGAAAATTGTCCTGAAATATTTACTTATTTATTTATTTTATTTATTTATATTATAGCCCAATTTTTGAAGTGAAACTTCTTTAGGCGCGTTAAGAGTAAAATTTCAAGATCGCGTCGTGGAAATACCGTCATGTCATAGAGTAAGCCGCCGATTTTGGTGTCTTTGAATCTTGCCAAAGTAGTTTCACTTGTAACACGTGTGCTGGGCGCGCGCTATTTTTATACCTAATATTGAGTTAACACTCTCTTCGCGATAATTTACAAAACTATTGAATAATTTTTCATATTGTTGATTTTTTTACCATCTATAGACAGAATTATTATTAATGAAAAAGGTATGTAGAAAGATGTCGGAAAAAGTAAAGCCAACTGGGATCTTTCATCGGAAACGCTGCTAGTCCCTTTGAGATGTAATAAAACAGTATTGTGGAATTGTTCCTCAAAAAAAGACGAGGAAATACCGTCGATGTCAAATTACGCCTGTTAGAAGATGTCTTACTATGACAATATGGTATTACAATAAAATATAATATACCATCTGCGCTTTAACAAAAAAAATAGAAAATAAGACAATACAATACATTTAGTTGTACAAAGAGTGAGTGTGCTGAGCACTCCTGTCAGAAGTGAAACTTCTTTGGCAAGATTCAAAGATACCAAAATCGTCGACTACCTCCATGCCGTGACGGCATTGCCATGACGCGACCTTTAAATTTTACTCTAAACACGCCTAATGAAGTTTAACTTACGTTTTAACTTACTTCAACAAATCTATTTTTTGTACAGAGTATTATTCTTCATCAGATCCAGATGATTCACTACATAAACAAATATTTGAATATTAAATTACTTACCTTAAAACCACCGCGGATTTTGATACTTCAATTATTATTTTTTATTATTCTAAATGCCATCATATCTTCCATCACAGAACCTGCCAGACATTCCATAGTCCTTATAAATAATTATTATTTCCAGGAAAGCATAAAAGATATGACACAAAACTTTGCTGGTACATTACTAGTCATGACGAGTGTGGTATCGAGTTTTGTGGGGGCCCTCGTACCACTTGTCACGGGAATCATTGTTGGAGATGATATAGTAAGTTTTATTTATACTATTAATTAAATTAAAGTATCGTGTCAGCTAGTTTTAAGGAAAAAGTTGTATGGGGCAGATGCATATTTCATATATCTGTTTCATTGATAAATTTTTCTTCAGGGACAAGTAGGTGAGCAGCCTTTTGTGTAGTGCCAGACCGAGGCATTTTTTTTTCTTCGTCTCCACGGGGAATCGAAGCCAGGACCCCTCGGTTATACGCTCACGCGTTAACCACTGTAACAAGGGGCAGCTTGTAATGAAACACAAAAAAGTATCAAAAAAGCGTTTGTCTAATTTTTAAGCTATTGCATAGCTTCTATCGCGGGCTTTGAGCGCGGGGACCGAATTCAGAAATTCCGTAACGAAAAAACCTCACGCTCCCCACTCCGACGGGCACGGAGGTGTGGCTTGAAGGCATAGCATGCAATAGCTTTACCGCGGCAGTCCCCGAGTGCCACACGTCTTTTTTATACACTATTACGTTCACGTTCACGCCTGTTCTCCGATCAAAGTCGGTATTTTGTCCCGCGACAAAGGGTTCGCGCCTCCTTCGCGCGGCGTTCACGTGTCCACATCCACATTCACGGCCCTGTGCTAGTTTACTACGGACTACAAAGGTGTACGGACGTTTGCAGACGATGCGCGCACACTATGGGGTCATCTTTATAATAAAATTTGCTCCAATTGTAATATTAAAAACTGTTCTTCTAAAAAAGAAAAGACCATCGTACCTAACTAACTTCCTTAAATCTCTAAACTACGTATCAACAGAAAATCTTCTTGCATCATTATTTTAATTTGTGTATAATCGGCACTTATATCATTTCATAATTATTATATATATGTATATGTTATTTATTTTATTTATTTCATAATATATTATATTAATTTTATTATTTAGTACCCTTAGTACCTTTAGTTTTTATTATCCTGTAGCATTAAAGTCATGGAATGCTTTTGAACGTGTTGTATCAGCGTTGATTATACCGAGGACACCCAATTTTTTGTAAAATCGTCACAGTGCCCACGATACAGGCTTGCCTAGTGTGGGTACTATTGGTAAATCTTTATTATAAACCTAGATAAAGCCAAATGTATGTAAAACGTGCAACATAAATACATTAAACAATTGTAACTGTGTAAAACATATGGTTTTTAAATAAATATATTTTTCATTTTTTCATTTCATTTTCATCTTCTTTTTTTCCAACGCTTTCTAATAACTTTCTTGTTTTGGACGTCTAAATAGTGATATGTTGCCACAGCAAACAAAGTTATTGCAGCAGCGGCTTCTACGTCCATTTCGCGGTAGATTTCACGAACGATTGTGAGCATCCCGTTAGTGTGGAGGGCAAAACTTTGCCGTGAATTCATGGCGTGAATTCTCGCGTGAATTCACGGCACTAATCTGGAGCCGCCATTAAAAGTAATTTTGAAAGAAATGACGTCATGACGGAGACGCGTGACGTCAAACTTAGAACATTTAATTACCGTATGGAACTTTTCCATGAAACTTTTCTTAAGTAATTTTGAAGGGGCTCAAAAATGTTTTTTTCCATAAACATTTTAATTAACGTACAACTTTCTCAAAGCAGTGAAATTTTATGGCTTTTGGTGTATTATAATCATTTAAAAAGATAAGGAAAATTTATGAAATTACTTAAGCAACTTTGAAAGCTAAGGAATATAAATAAACTCCAGTATTATGGTTAATTTAATGTTAAAATGAATGGATTCCATTATAGAAATGGTACATTCGTGTTTAAATACAGGAAGTTGTTATGGTTTTTTAACAACCGTAGCATAAAAAGTTTTTTTTTTATACTGCACTCAAAAAGAGCGGGAATTTTTGGTTTGTGTGCTAATTTTGAGTTAATGTATAATAACCATATAATAACAAATACCTATATAATACGCAGTTGGCGTGCAGTCTATTATTGATTATTTTTCAAAAGAATTTAGGTGCTCGGAATTCTAGGTTAGATAAATTATGAATAAGCGATGAGACACCTATCATAAATTAAAGTTTAATTTATAATAATAATTTGAAAGCATTTTTTTTTAAACTACTGTGATAAAAAAGTTTTTATAATGTCCCAAATTTAGCAGTCTCTGATGATTAAACATTTTTAATATTTAATAATTAGGCCAATGTGTGCTTTCACCAAACTAATAAAATTTCTTGTTTTCAGACGGATCAAAGCAGTTGGAAGTTAATCTTTTTCATCTTGAGCGGCTTCTCTGTATTTTGTAACGTTTTTTACACGGTTTTTGGAAGCAGCGATCGACAAATTTGGGATGACTTGCCGAATACGAAGTTTGGGTATACAAATGGTAAATTTTAATTTATAATATCTAATGAGTTTGAAGGAAAGAGTAGTTTAAGAGTAAATAATAAATAGTAATTGTAATTCTTTATTTTTGTTTAAAATAACTTAAATATTTTTAGCTATATATTTAAATTTAATCGTTATTCATATGGTTATATTACAGTCTCATCTGCTAAATCATAAAATAATATGCTACGTCGTTCATGTAGAGCTACAATACCAGTTTGATTATTATTTTTCTAACCACAATAATATTACTTACAACATTGGCTATTTCTATAAACGAAACTTTATTAATTTCAGATGCAAGTAATTTAGAGCTGGAGGAACTTGGAACAGTGAGACACAAACACACAGAAAATGTACTCGATTCGACTATGTGACAATAAAGCATGAAATAAATAAAAATCCTTGTTTTATTGATTGTACTCACCCACTATACTATTATCTTTAATATTTATAACTTCAAGATAGGAAGAGTTTCAAGATCCTAGCGTATATTTTTTATATCAATAAGTCTAAAAAGTTTTCCTGAAAATGGGTAATAAAGAATACTTTGATGCCTGTATTTTAATCAACGTAAGTATATAAAAATACATGTTTTGTTCTGATCAGTACATTTATAAATTAATGAACAATAATTTTACTAGTAAAATTACACGTTGAAATAAAAAGAGGCATTTTGAAATCATTCCTAAAACATTCCTTTTAATAGAATATGGTGGCTACACCACGAATAATAATGATAAATCTTTCATAAGATTAAGTGAATACATAGATTATCTAGGCTACGCGTGAAGCCTTGGTGTAAGCCTACGTAATGAGGGTACCATTTGTCAATCTACGTATAGCCTAGGTACTCTAAGCAAAGTTGGATTTTAGGTCAACGTTCGTATATTTTGTTGAAGTAGGTAATTACTGTGATTATGAGGATTAGTGCTAGTGCTATTTTTGTCAATATTATTTTTTTTAACATTATAATATAAAGTTATAAATTACGTAAGAAAAATACATACTTTGGTTATTGATGCAATGGTTTGGTATTTGATGCAATTTTACATCGAAACAATTTTAATTTTAATTTGATTATAAAATTATTCCCTTGTAAATTTATTTTACATCAGCAAAATAATGTTAGCGAGCCAGGGGTCAGAAACGGATAACTTTGTTGGAAATTGTGAACTATTAACTAACTTTCGCCTGCGGTTTTGTCTATTTGCAACATCTGTAGCACATGCTTCAGTTAAAGTTGCAGTTAGAGAACATTTTTATTTTAAAACTAGCTTTCTGGCTACGACTTTGCTCGTATGTTCTGTGGAAAATAGAAATTGCCACGGGAATCAGTTTAAGAATTTCACTAGGTACAGTAATAAGTAGCCTATTATCTCCACCCACCTAATTATTAATTATTATTATTACAGATCTAAGGGCAAACAAACACACATTCGACTATGTTTTCGCACAGATGTTTTCGAAAAACAACATTATAATCTTCAGCTTTTTTAAATTTTGCAGTTTCTATTGTAAAGAATTCGATAATGCATTCCTAAAATAAAAACTTGGAAAATAGCAAACGGATGTGCGATGAAGATAAGAAATTATTCGTATACATTGCTTTTTAATATTGGAACTTCTTTTTGGACCTACTAATGATAGATCAATGGATATCTTTCATTACATAATATTATGTACCAAATTATTGCAACTTCCTTATATAGATGTCTTGATAATTTAGTAGTGAGAAGACTAACGTACATATTATCCGCATTAATTTTATTAACAACTTCATACTCTTAAAAATGATTTTTTCCGCAATCCAATATTATAATAGTCTTAACAATTTCCTTTTAAAAACTTGGGACCTATTTGAAAAGGCCAAATAAAATGAAAAATGAGGAAGAAAAATAAAAAAAATAAAAGCAATTGAAACATAATGTCAAATTTGGTTTGTTTTAAAAATTTTAAACGTACATTGGAACAAACAATATTTGTATATAGCTGTTATAAATTACAGGCTCGTGACTCTAAAATGAAAAGCAAACATACGCAATTTACTATCTCTAAACTCGGTTTATTCGTTTATTTTTAACGAAGGCTATTTTGGTTATGAAAACATTTACTTTAAAATATTGTTAAGACATCATACACAATATTATATCATAGAACAGTGTCCATAGAAAAGTATAAAACACAGCGTTTGTGCCGAGCACACGTGTCAAAAGTGAAACTTCTTTGGCTCAGAGATACCAAAATCGTCGCCTTACTTCATGACGTGATGGTATTGCCATTACACGACCTTGAAATTTTACTATCAACGTGCGTAAAGAAGAAGAATATTTTTTCTAACTGAAATTCAGTCCTGGAGACTGTCTCCATAGAGATTTGCTATAAAATCCTTTTTATGAATAAATAAGAAAAAAAAACTAATATACCTACTAATAATACTAACACCATTTGAAATGTAAAATTTGAGTTATGGAATAAAGAAGGCTTTATTATTATTATTATTATAAGAAAAAAAAACCAATGTAGACATCGTCCAATTATTTTAATTAGGTATGTAATATTGGAAGTAAACTAAATTCAAAATATAACCCATCTGACGGAATAAATATACTTTGTTATAATATTATATTGTTATGAAAACAACAGCCCTTATATAAATTCATTATCCACATTTCCTATACAATATTATTTTGTAATACATTATCTATATTAGTATATAAAATACTCGTGTCACAATGTTAGTCACCATACTCACCCGAGACGGCTGGACTGATTCTAATGAAATTTTGTGTGATTTGTTTGATTTCGCCCAACATATATTTTCCATACTCCTAAGTTATAAGAGTAAGGCATAACAACGTTTGCCGGGACAGATAGTAATCCTATCCTACTAATTCCTATTTGAATAAGTAGGATAGGATTACTATCTGAATTATTAATAGATGTGTATGTTTGTTACTCTTTCACGCAAATACTATAGAACCGATTACAATGAAATTCAACACATAATATCTAAAGGGTAACTTGGATTAATACATAGGATAGGTTTGATCCCAGAAATCCTACGGGAACGGGAACTATGCGCGTTTTTCTTTGAAAAGGCAGGATAAGCCGCGGGCTGGAAGCTATAATATAAGTTATTCGCCGAAATGTGTGAATATAGAGACTGCTTATATTCATTCATCATTACATATTATATGAAATACATTAGATCCATTGATGTAAAGTAGGTAGCCACGACCTTCCATTATAATATACAACCCCTATTCTGCCTTTAACACACGTAATGTAATATCAAAGCCTCAAATTGTTAGCCAAGAATGTTCACACCACTTACCAATTCAATTAATTTAACCATTGTTCTATAGTACTATGCGATCAGCTCATAATAGGAACGTCAATATGACCTTTATGTGTCAATTAAGTGCTAAATATCACTACAAAATTTTACTTAGGGCCGATTTTTCAATCCTTGGTTAAATCTTATTCATGGATTATCGTATTAAACAACCATTTAAAAAATATGTTATTTGCTCGTTTTTTTGACATTTTACAGGTGATCTGTATATTATTGTGTTATAACTAGATTCTTTATTGGACGGATAAGATTTATCCAAGGATTGAAAAATCGGCCCTTAGATAAATTACTTGGAAATTCGTTTTGAATTGATCTAAAAATTGTTCTTTTATTTTGCCTGACCTTTACACCAAATTTGAATAAAAACGTTGTTGTTTGTTTAGATTAGATTATAATTAATTCCTATGACGGCATAGGATTGGATTAGTTCACTTCCAGGTATTAAATAGTGCAGTGGTGGCTCAGTAATGAGGACCTCGGACTTCAAATCGATAAGTCAGGGGTTCGAGACCCCGCGAGCGTGTAGGAAATAAATTTCTTTTTCAATTTATTTACACATGCTCGAACGGTGAAGGAAAACATCGTGAGGAAACAAACATCGAAGAATCAAAAGTTCGACGATATGTGACATCTGCCAACCCGCACTTGGCCAGCATGGTGGATTACGGCCTAATAGCTTACGAGAGGCCCCTGGCAATGTCCCTGCAGTGGGCACATAAAGGGCTGACGATGATGATGAGGTATTTGATTGGTCTAGTTAGTTTCATAACAGCGGACGTGCACTACCAACCTTTTCTCGAACCGTTTTACCGGATTTTTAACCGTTTTTAACTCTGGTTTAGTTCATACCAGATGAATCGTAATTTTCCACATGACGCAGATAATTGTTTGATACAGTAAGTCGTGTTTGCCTGTGATGTACGTGTATCATTATGAGGTGAGTTTTTGCTGATAAGAGAAGACGCTATTGTCCACGCCTACATTTCTGCGACATACCATTGTCTAATTTTGTGTAATTTGACTAGCTTTCCGTCCTTGGTTTTGTTTACTATACAGAGAACCTGAAACATAAATAACAAATAAATAATGTTATTCGTAGTACAATTACAATACAACCAATACATCGGCTGTCGGATTATACATATATTGTAGACTAGCTGTTCCCCGCGGTTTCACCCTCATTGCTCCGCTTCTGTTGGTCTTAGCGTGATGATATAATATTCATTATCCTATAACATTCCTCGATATCTAACACCGAACGAAAGGTCCAAATCGATCCGAATCGAGTAGTTCCTGAGATTAGCGCGTTCAAACAAACAAACTCTTCAGCTTTATAATATTTATAGTATAGATAAGGTTAATGTAGTATCTCATAAAATATAAAAGAGATACTTCCTTTCAGAATACCTATTCTTCACTCGACACGTTAACATTTATATGTAAACTAGCTTACCGCCCGCGGCTTCGCCCGCTTTGTCTAAAACCTAATAAATTATATACTAAAACCTTCCTCTTGAATCACTCTATCTATTTAAAAAAACCGCATCAAAATCCGCTGCGTAGTTTGAAAGATTTAAGCATACAAAGGGACATAGGGACAGAGAAAGCGACTTTGTTTTATACTATGTAGTGAAGTAGGTATTGTCGGAAAGAAAACAAAGACAAAATATTAATTCAAGTCATTAGAATATTATGAAAAATAATTGAACATATCTTTGATTAATTATTATTAATTTCGTTTGGTTAATTAATTAATTAATTTATTTATTTAAACAGAATTATTCATAGAACTTACAGTAATTAAATCAAAACGTTCAATTTCGAAACGATACATAAAAAAGACAAAGCGGATATATTATGTGCGGCTACATGCATCCAAGTACATGCTACAGAGGTCTAGGACAGTATTTGTACTTCTAGCAAAAATATAAATTGTGGCATCAGAGGCCAGCACACGATTTAACACACGATGTAATGTGGTTTGGTTAGGTACACACACTGGATTCTGTGAGTGAGATAGTTGAAACTTGAAACCAACTAAAATTAATTCCTCTTACGTAAATATTGTGAAACCTAGTTGTTGTTGTTATTTCAGCCGTGGGACGTCCACTGCTGGACAAACGCCTCCCTCAGGGTTTTCTTAAACCTAGTAGTGTGTTTAAAATTTAAAGAAAATATTTAAAATTACTGCTGTGTGTAGAATTATTGCCCTAATTTCCTATTCGAATTAGAAATTAAAAACTATTTAACGAGATTTCATTCAATAATAATATTATTAATTCCACATTTCGAACACTTTATAGAGAGCATAGTAACGTCTTTTATTTCTAAAATATTATGTAGGTATACTTACTTTAAAACTTTTCCGATTTTTCAATGCTTGGATAAAAATTATCCGTCCAATAAAGTATTACACAATAATATTAAAATGTCACTTAGGAATGTTTCTTTATAAAACACTAGCTTACCGCCCGCGGCTTCGCCCGCTTTGTCTAAAACCTAATAAATTATATACTAAAACCTTCCTATTGAATTACTCTATCAGATAGAGTAATTCAATAGGAAGGTTTTAGATAGAGTCTATCTATGTATTAAAAAAACACACCAAAATCCGTTGCGTATTTTAAAAGATTTAAGCATACAAAGGGACAGAGAAAGCGACTTTTTTTGTAGTGATTATTTTTTAAGGTGGTCGTTATTATACTGCGAGAAAAAATGTTCTTTTTTTAGATTTGTAAACGATTGCACAATACTCGATGACATGAAGAATACGCGAATTCCCAATAGTTAAGCTAGTTTAACTATTTGCAACAAGACTACTTATTTCCAACTCAAACTTAATGTTTAGAGCTTCATTAGAAATTAGTTTTGGATGCCGGAGGATTTTCAAAGGCACTTTTGATTAAATTTTCCAAAGTTTGTGAGGCTTCCGTGCGCACGAAGCAGATGTAATGAAATTAATATAACCAAATATCTCTGTTCCTATATGTTTCGAGATTTATGTCGATAATAACTTTTGCTCACAATATAATATTGCTCTTTTAAAATATCCAAGTTTCATCACTGGCCGTGAAAGTTCATCACGACGCCAACTTCACCCAAACCCCATTAACTATTCATTGTCGCTTTGCGAATCAATTTTCTGAAGAACTGTCTTTCTACTTATTTGAGGTTAATTTTTGAATGTATTATATTATTATTGATTTGGGGATTATTAATATTTTGAAAAATCACCATTTCTTAAAACTGAATTTTTAGGAAAGTAACAAATGAAAACATAAATTTTGTAATGAAAAGGTTAGTATTTTCTAGTGTTTGATTTTACGCAATTAGAAATTAAAGAATTTTAACGGATTTTAAACGCGATTTATTAATATTATTATTATTTTCCTGACGTTTCGCACACTTTGCAGCGAGCGTGGTCACGGGGAGCACACCCGCTGCAAAGTGTGCGAGAAGATTAGGTAAATTTTTCACCATTTTTAACGAAATTTCACAATATCTTTTACGGAAATAGGAGACACCTAAATAGATATCTATATTTACAAAGAGATTTATTCGGCAACAATTAAACTTATTTTCCTGAAGCTTTACTATTTATAAAAACCGGCCAAGTGCATGTCGGAATCGCGCACCGATGGTTCCGCACAAGGCTTTTTTTATTTTTTGTAATTGTAAATTTATAATTTTCACAATTATTCCTTTATCTGTGCTATTAAACGTTGCTTCGTACCAAATTTCAGGATTCTGTGTTAACGGGAAGTATCCTGAAGGTTTTGATTCCTTTGCGATTGGCGAAAATTGCGAAAATTCAAACTAATACTCAAACATTTATTTATTCAATTAGACTTTTGAATCGTCATAACATAATATTATTTTCAAATTAACCATCCATTCGGAATGTACTAGGTATCTATGAAGAAGAACTGGCAAGAAACTCTATAGTTAGTCACTATATCAATTTAATATTTACAAAATATGTAACTACATATTATTATTATATCAATGAACTGTCCAGTGGTTCTTACGCGAACAAATTTGCAGCAACGAGTGTATATTTTGGCTTGCGTTTGCTTATTAGTTCGATTTTTTTTACAGCTTCAAGGGACCGTAGACTTGGGTGTTCAATAAGATTTTCAGATTGATACCTCCACGTGTTCATGAGAAAAATGGTATTGACAGAAAGACAGATAACAAAGTGATCCTAAAAATTGAACTTTAACAGTTCAAGAAAAAAAAAAATACATACGGCTAATGTGTTGAATTTTAAATAGACAAGAAGGAAAGAATAAGGAATTGCTCCACCTTATATACTTTCACCAGCCGCATAGTTCCAACATCGGACAACCCGCCGTAAAAACCAGTTCCATCCGCACAATCTGGGTGGTTATGTATATTTCTACTTTCTTGGTATTACTAAATTATTATATGATGATATATTATAGCCTATAGCCTTCCTCGATAAATAGGCTATCTAACAATGTGAAAGAATTTTTCAAATCGGACCAGTAGTTCCTGAGATTAGCGCGTTCAAACAAACAAACTCTTGAGCTTTATAATAGTAAAATATATAAATTTTACCTTAAAATAAAATTTGTATTATGTTTCCTAA